>CANXYC013150239.1:0-99610 GCA_948193065.1 Aleurites moluccanus
ATATATATATATATATATATATATATATATATATATATATATATTATTAATTAATATGATTTTATATAAAGAATAATTAAATAAATATAATAATTAACCAAGAATAATAACGGGTTCCCACGGAAACGGGGATGGGGATCCCCACGGGATGGAAAATATACTTCTCGTCCCCGCCCCGTCCCCTCTAAAGGAAAAAAAATATTCTCCATGGAGAGACAAGTTGAGAAATCTCCACCTCATTTAAGATAAATCTCAACGAAATACGGAAATTCTCCGCCTATTGCCATCCGTATCAGTGCTGTAAGATGAACATGGCTTTAATATATACCTAAAAACAATTACTTTTAATTAATGATCCCTTTAGTATTATTTGGCATTGTTATTAAACTACTAGTAAATTATTTTTTTTAAGTGACAGACAAGACAACTAATGATTTTCAAAAAATTATTTGCAAAAGCATTCAAATATCTCCTCCCTCCATCTTCATTGACAACATTTCATAACTATACACATCCCAGATAAAATTTTTTTATTAATTTATAGAAAAATTTTTATTTGATCCTCTTAAATTCAATTTTTCACATATTTTTTTTTCTGACTCACCCAAAAGCAGTTTTTTTTTACACAATTTTTTTTACATACATCCAAAATTAATTTCCGGACTTCATCCTTGAGAATAACTTACAAGTCATGTAGCCAATTGTTCCTCTTATTGGCATAAGAGATACAATGCTATTATTTGTGTTGTATAATTTTGTTTGGCCGTCAGGAATGAAGGAAAATTCCAATTCTGTTGATCTAATTCTTCATTTCCTTTTCACTGTCAAGTATGATGGTGCTGCTCTGTTTAATTGAACTTTAACTACTAGTCTGTTTTTAATAGTTCAGTTGGCATTTCACTTTCCACTAGACTTGCAAACTTTAAATTGGTTTTCTGCTAATTAATTCTCTTTCCATGGGTTTTAACTAGTCCAATCTTGCAAAATATAAATCTATATATATAGAAAAAGAGAAAAAATTGACAAAGCATTCTTGTTCTTAATTTTTAGATTCTCTTAGTAGCCAATAAGAATTGGAATTGAAAATAAAGACATTCTTCATTTCTGCTTACACTTGAAATTAAAAATGCTTCTTATATGTATATTTTTTGAATTTGGTGTTCAATTGTTTTATATTTCATAGCAGAACATGAAAAGAGGGTCAAAAGTTTAACTATGGCATTGCTAATAGTACATATCACTTGTTCCTCAACATATATATTGTATATATCTAATGATCATAATTGCCTGAAATTTATTAAACTATGATTTGTTGACTTGTAGATATAGATCAGATTATGAAATGAAGAATCATAATATGAATTCATTAACAAGGCAAATTGGTGGAAGATCAAGAGAGCTCCAAATTGACAGTTCACCATCATTGCTTAAAGGAGCAGATGAAGCAGACGATGATTCTATTTCAATTGAGCTTTGTGGGTTCTCCTCCTCTTCTTTCTTCTCGTCTGCTTTCCTCTGATTCTCTTTGCATGCTTTTCGAAGATTGGTTAATTGAACAGACCTTTCTGATCTCTCTTTCACATTTCTTGAACCAAGTTTCAACCTTAAGCACTCAGGAATCCCATTGAAGGCATAAAGTGAAGCAGAAAATTTCCTTTCATATTTCATCCTCTTCATGGCTGCTCTAAGCATTGAAGGCTCATCTCCATATGTCTCTGCCTCCACTGGTTCTTCAATCTCTTCAGCAATGTCAAAAGGAGAGTAGTAACAAGATAATCCAATATCATCAACAAATTGGAAATCCAAAGCACCTCCTATACCCTTATTCCCTTCTTCCTCACCTGCTTCTCCATCTTCTTCTTCGCCTTCGCCTCCAAAATTATTATCACCACCACTACAAGACTGCGCTATATCACTCGAGTTATAGTCAAAGTCCAATTCTCTGCCTCCTGTACTATCTTCTTCTTTCTCATTTAAGCATGACTCGAAACTCATTGTCATGTAATCAATAGCACTTGAATTAGTAGTACTATTGATGTAATAATCTTCAGGATCATTGAGGAAATCAGTGAATTGGGTGTCTGAGAACTCTGTTGCTTCTTCTCTATAATCCTCAACTTCTTGCTTTTCTTCTTGGTGATTGATGACAGGCAGAGAGGTTGTTGACGAAACAGAAGGGCAAGAATTGTTTCTTGCTTCAAGTCTTTGAAGAAGAAGGTTAGTAATCTTGGAAGGAAGAGCTGGAGTTGTTGAAGAAGAAGGAGAACAAGGCCAAAAATTTGTTCTTGTATTAGCACCGCGAAGCAAGCAAGCAGCTTCATCATAGGCTCTTGCAGCTTCCTCAGCAGTATCAAAAGTCCCCAACCATACCCTTATTTTTTGTATAGTGTCCTTAATCTCAGCTACCCATCTACCTGAAGGCCTTTGTCGTACACCGACAAATCGCTTCCTAGCTCTCCTAACACCTCCTAGTGCAGCTGCCTCGGCAGCTTCCTTGACCATCTCATCCCACGCTATTGTTCCTTCACTAGAGTTTTTGTCCTCCATAGTTTCACCAACCTTTCTTTTCCTACCCATATCTTCCTTTCTTTTGTTTGTGTTGAGTTCTTTAGAATTTGAAAGGACTAGAGGTAGTTGATGTTGGTGGTTTAGTGGAATGGAGTCTTGAGGAATTTAAATGAAGAGAAATAGAGAAAGTGTCAAATGAAAAAGAAGAGCTGAAATAGTCTTATTGTTTGTTCATATCTATTTGTTGTTTTTTAGTTTCAGCCTCTTATTAAACCATATGTAAGTTTCTCTTGAAATACTGTGAGAGAGTACCAAATGGAAATATTCATATTTGGTGAAAATTTTTTCAATTTCTTCTTTGACTCAGCAAAACCTCCCCCAAAGAATATCTTGATGATTACATTTCTTATGCTCATTATTTTAAGAGCATTTTTCATTTTTTAAGTTATGATAATCTATCAAGAATAGGTCATTTTATACATTTCATTGTTTTTTTTCTTTTCTTTTTCTTTTTAATAATTAATATCATCGCAAATACTTTTTATATATTTTATTAAGTTTATCTTTTCGATCTGAAACATTCCCAAGAAAAAAAAAATTGTGGTTAGACTCTAACAATTGAACTTTGATCCATAAATTGAATAACAAAATTAACCTATAAAATCATTGTATACTTTTTCTTTTCTTTTAGTTCTTCTAGCTTTAGACTGATTAATTTGTCCAGTTGAATTTAGAAACATAATTAAATAACAAATCCTGACTATTAATTGAGGAGAAAAACATGGAAGTCGTAACTGCAATGAAAGAGACTAATTATAGGATTTTCTATTAATTCAAAGGCAAAGAAGCATCAATGAATTATTGAACTAACAAAAATGACCTCACAGTAAAAACAAGAACAGCTAGCCTAATAAATCATGAAACAAAGCCATAGCCTTAATTGAAATAACTTGTAGGAGGTGCTGTGGACTCATAAATTGTCGTTTATAGTTTATACAATTGAAGGTGTCAATTGAGTATATAGAAAGACTTTGTTATTGTCATCTTATGGTTAATTTCATAGAAATCATTTGATCCTATGCCCCCATATTCGTTATTACCTAGAAAATTAACCTTAATTTGACATGATTAAGGAAAAACTTTTCATTATGAGAGATAATTAATTTGTCATAATGAAACTATATAAAATCATTTATATTTTCAAGGAAATGAAAGGCAATTTATCACAAATGTATTAATATCTAAAAATCATAAATTAAAGCACTGATTCTGACTTAGATTATATATATAAATTTAGTTTAATACTCTCTTCATCACAAAAAAAAATAATTCTATCTTTCTTTTTCGTCCATTCCAAAATATATTTATATTTTATTTTTTAAATATTAATTTAATATCAAATATATTTTTTATTAATTCACATTAATATCATCACACATATTAATTATATTTTTTTTATATTGAAATTAAAAATATGAGTACTTTAATTATTGTAAATATTATAAAATAGAAAAAGCAATAAAAAGTGTATAATATAAGTATTTTAAATAAGAATATTTTAAAAAAAAAGTGACAAAATTAATATGTTAAATTAAAAGTAACTAAATTTCTTAATTCACACGTAAAATAAAATAAAATTATATTTTTAAAACGAAAAGAGTATATCTAAATTAATACTTCCTTCGTTCTATAATAAACATTTTAATTTCTTTTTTTATTACATCTTAATTTAATTATTTAATTTCTTAATTCAAACTACTCCCTTCACTCCAAAATAAATGTTATAGTTGTAAAATACACAAATATTAAAAAAAAAAATTTGGACTATTTTAACATTTACTCTCTTCTAATTAAATATAATCATCTTCTTTATTATTTTAATATATATCTCCTAATTAAATATAATCAACTCCTTATTTTTCAAATTTATTTTTTAAAAAAACTTTACAAAAATTATAATAGAATCTTGAGGTGATAAAATTGAGAGGTAAAATAAAAACAATCTTTTTATATTTTCAAAAGATAATAAATATTTTTATTTTTTTTAAGTTTATATTAATTATATAAAGATTAAATATATGAGGATATTATTGAAATGTTAAAATAAAATATAGTTTAAATTAAAAAAAAATAGTATAATTAATTTGGAACATACTAAAAAGAAAATTAAAATATTTATTTTGAGACAGAAAAAATATATTTTATCTTAATATTATAATAATATCATTATTAAAAAATGTATTGAAAAGTATAATATAGAGATATAATAAATTAGAGATTAAATCAAAATTAATTAAGTGACAGAATGTGAAGAAATTAAAAAGGTGAAAAGATTTTAAAATAATAAATAAATTAAAATAATAAATAAATTATAAATATTAAAATAAACTCTTAATAATCGTGCATTTTATAATTAGGACATTTATTACAGTTTGAATCTTTTATTTTTTTATAAATCTCATTTCTTATTTTATATTATTATTTATATTTATTTATAAAAAAATTAGCTATTAAAATTTTCACAGATAATATAACACATAAATAAAAATATAAGATAATAAATTGAACACATAAAAAAATAAAAAATTTAAACTGTATTTATTGTGAAATGAAAAGAGTATTAATTATGAAACAATTATTATATTAAATTTAACTTGTCATCAAGCTATTAATTTAGTATAATCAAATATCTATTTTATAATATATAAAATTAGAAAAAAATTTAATTAAACGTAATTCATTATGTCATATTATTAATTAACAAATAATAATATTATTTAATATATTTAATTATTATTGATTTATAATATTATATTATCATATTATTTATTAAAAAGTCTAATCAATAGCCTAATCATTATATTAAATGCATGATTATTAATGATTATATTATAAATTTATATTTTTTATTTTTCAATACGCATCCCAAAATTTAGTCAATAATTTAAATTTTTTTATGCATTTTTAATACACATGAATATCACTTTTGTCAAATCTCATTAAAAAAAATTGATATATCGAAAAATAAAAATTAAATAATTTAATTAATAAAAAATAAACTATAAAAATTTAATAACCAAAAAGTTAAAAATACATGAGCCTAGGATATCTTTTACCAATCAAATTCATCAAAGAATAATTTTTCGAAGTTAATAATCCAATTTCTAATTTTCCTATTTTTTTTCAAAGGAGTTTTTATATATAAAAGGTATAAGCATAATTCACTTTCTTATCCTGACAGTAAAATTCATAAAAAAATTCACTGTTTTCCTAATAACTATCAAACCATACCCTAACAAAATTCTTGAGTGCAAGAACTGATTTTATAAATTTTTTTTTTTTTTTAATATAGAGGAAAAGAAAAACTAGTAAAGATGTCACTATCAAACCTAAAAAAGGCCAAGAAAATTACATTGTATAACTAGTCATGCAATGCAGCACCCAATCAGTTTGCTTTTGTCATTGCAGTTGAAATTCAAGAATAACGATTTTCCCAAAGCCCCACCACAATGAGAATGTCCAAAGCACTAAAGTTGACATTAACATCTATTTAATTTAATTAATTAAAATACAAATAATTAAGTATTGTATTATCTTATTTAATTAATCTCAATCTTTTGTAATTATTCTTATCATGAAACTCATTTATTTTAATTAATTGAAGAGTATTCTATAAATACATTGATGGGTTTTACGTCCATTATCAGGCTAAGATAATGACATCCCTATAATCAAAGCTCTAATTCATTACCATTTTTGTAAAATATTTTTAATGGTAATATGCTATGTACCAATCATATGAAAAGTTAAATATACCTTTCAAGCTATGTCATTGTTTCACTAATCACAACATCAATCAAAGACTTAACAATATATTATTGTTCACTTTTTTATTCTTTATATTGAAAATTTTAAATTTGAAAAAAAATTTTGATTTGAATTTTTGTTATTTTATACTTATAAATTATATATTTATTAATAAATCAATTTTTCTAACAAGTGTTCTAACAACATTAATTAAAAAATAAATATTTAGATAATATTAAATTAATTAATTAAATAAATAAAAATAAAAATTTTGACGTATTATAATAATTATGATCAAATATCACATTTTTTCTCATTTAATTTATTATTATATTAATATATTTATATTTTTCTCAAATAATTATTTTATAAACGTATTTTTTTTTCTGAAATAATTGCTTTCAATGAATGTTATTAGAAAAATTGATTATCAATATAATAATAGTAATTGATTATATATGTGTTATTATTTAAAGTGAATAGAAGATTTAGTGGCAACTGTACGGCCATAACAAAAGAGAAGACAAATTTTACCTTTTATGTTTGTTATGTTGGTTTTTTATATTCTTGATATTAACAAATAATATTCAATAAAAGAAAAACTGCCATTTATTTATTGAGAATAATAAAGAAAGAATTAGTTGAACCAGCAAAAGAAGGTTTTATTTCTTCACAAGTTAACCAATCGAAAGCAAACAGCCACATCTACAATGGAGAGTGGAAGTGAACCAAACTAATTAATTAATAGATAAGTACAATTTTTTATTTGGAAGAAAATAAGACTTGAATTATTGATAATGGAGCTTACACCATCAGTAGTTGATCAAATGGAGCTTACACGATCAGTAGTTGATCAATACTTTAATCATTCATCATTGGAATCACTTAATCACTGATTAATTAATATGCGTACTGCCACATGGGTTGTTATGGTTCTTCTTCTTCTTTTTTATTAGTTATTAATTATAGATTAGGCAAGTGGAAGCATCTAGTTTTGCAAGAAATTGTCAATGGCCATTCTTGTTCCTCCACGTGGAGGTCCCACAGCTAATCAATTGTCTCCTTCTGAAATAAATTTATAATTAATTAAATAAATGCGATATTAATTTACTCTTGACCTTTCAAAGCCTTGAACATGTATGAAGGGAGGAGAATTTCAAGTTCTAAGTGTATTTTTTTAATTCTTATTATCAATACAGTGACGAGTTATTAATCAAAATGGGAAAAACTATAAAATTTGGAGAATTAGTAAAGCATATATGTGGATTATTAGGCATATTCGTCCAAGCTAAAATATAACTTTCAATAACTAGTTAAGAATGCATTAATATTTTTCTGAGTCAAACATATACGGAAAAAAAAATCATTATTATCTACATAACATATTAACTTAACTAAATTTTAATTTTAAAATTAATTAAGATCAGATATATAAATTTTTTATTTTTATTTTAAATAATTTTAAATGATATTTTTTAATAATTATAATATATTTGAATCATATTGTATTTTTCCAATTCAAGTTAATAAATTTTTAATTTTTGTTTTAAATAATTTTAAATGATATCTTCTAATAATTATAATATATTTGAATCATACTGTATTTTTTTCATTCAAGTTAATAAATATTTTTTTTCCTCCTCTACTCGATTATAATATATTCAACCATTTAATCTCCATGTCTCTTTTGTTAATATAAAAATCTTAAATTCTGAATATCATTATGTTCTAAAAATTTTCGATGTATTACATATATAATATGAAAAAAAAAATCCCAAGTCTCTAAAGAAATTAGTTAGTCATTGGCATAAATATGTGTTGTGCAAAAACGACCATACGTATTTTGCATCTCCAATTATTTTTGTAACAGTCGTTTACGAAGAAATACAGTGGTTAAATAATTCAAAACGACAGCTTTAATTCAAAAAAAAGTATTTCATTTATTCATACGACTCAATCCTATTCAATGTAAAAGGCTTTTTGCCTCTTAAATATATCTCAAGTTCCTAAAGAAATTAGTTAATTGTTGGCACAAACATGCGTTGTGCAAAAATGACCATACATGTTTTGCATCTCCAGTCATTTTTGTAACAGTCGTTTATGGAGAGTGTTGTGGTTAAGTAATTCAAAACGACAGCTTTAATTCAGAAGAAAGCACTTCATTTATTCATTTGACTCGATCCTTTTCAATATAAAAGGCTTTTTGTCTCTTAAATATATACGTAATTAGAAACGATAGGGCGTTTTTAATTGCTTGATTACTTGAACTATCTGTTTTTCGAATATAAATATCATTGTAAAACGGGTTGAGGAGGGCTGCTATATATATATACACAGCAATATTTCATGTGTCATATTTTAACTACTTAAAAAAATTTATAAAATTTTTTAAAAATTATAATTTAATAGTGTTTGATGTAATGAAATCATTGATATATTTTTTATGCTAAACAAAAATCAAATGGACAGCAAAAAATACATTATAAATGCGTTAAATCTAAACTGTTAAATATAATATTCAAAATTTATAATACATTTTTTCATATCCATTTAATTTTTGTTTAGCATAAAAAAAAAAATATATCAATAAATTAATTATATCAAATACTATTAAATTATAATTTTTAAAAAATTTTATAAAATTTTATAAATAGCTAAAATGTGACACATAAAGAACTGCTATGTATTTTTACATAACAACTCCCTCAACCCTTATAAAACTAAATATCATTTTAACAAAGATTAATTAAAAAAGAATTATAAAGTCTCATTAAAATTACAAATAAATCACAAAGTCTCATTAAAATTACAAATTTTATAAAATATTCCAATTTTGAGAAATTTAATCACACAGTCTCTAATTTTAATGAAAATTGGACAAATCCGGAATCCGGGGAAATCACCGGTTATCGGTGCTGACTTGGAATATAAATGATTAAAAGATTTTACACGCCAGGAGAGAAATAAAAGAGGAAAAAACAAGAAAATGGATGGATATTAAACGAAGTCGTTTAATAAAGAAAAAAAGAAGAAGAAAGAAATGGAATCTGATTAAAATAAAATACACGATTAAGAACCCTAAAAGCAACTCACATCTCTCTCACTTCAACTCAAATCCTAAAAACAATATTCCTAAACCCAATTGAAAAAAAAACAACTCGCCTGAAATCAGCAAATTCGTTTTTTGTAAAGCCATTTGCTTGCAGATAAAAAATTACTGGGGACCAGAGACGAAGGCGATAGCTCTGTGGTGTAGTCCCTGTTTTGTCGAAAGGTCTCCATTGTCACAGACATCAGAAAATCACCTTCTTCCTTTTCCGTTTTTTAAACCCAAAAAGCCCTATCCCATCATTAAAAACATACTTACCTCCTAAACTGGGAACGGAAGAATTCCAGGATTAAGCCAAGTCCGAGAAGTATAGAAATTAGCAGGTAATCCGTGATCGCATTCAATCATACCAGATGATTCAGCTTCACTCACAATTTCAGCATTTGACATTTCATTGCTCAAATTCGATGGTGCTTTCATGGTTAACTCCAAATGCCTTCACACTCTACACTATCAATATCGAGAGATTGGAATGATTTTAGAAGAGTGTATGATTTTAGAGGAGTGAATGATTACTCAAAATCGAAGGTGCTTTCATGGGGCTTCCATCGTTTTTTAATACTGCAATGAACGATTTTGGAGAGGAAAATAAGAGAAGGTAGTGGAAGATTAGGGGTTTTATGTTTGTTATAAAGCGACGTCGTTTAGATTTAAAAAAAATATTTTTGTTTTAATTTTCCATGTAAGCGCTGATATGTCATTTTTAAAATTAAAATAATGCCAAGTCATCACTGGATTCCGAATTTGTCCCATTTTTGCTAAATTTAGAGACTGCAATTTGCCAAAATCGAAATATTATGCAAAAATTACAATTTTGGGAAAACTTTATGGTGTTTTTTTTTTTTTTTTTTTTTTTGTAATTAACCCTTTTTATCAAGGCATGTATACCATACTGAATGATTTTAGTTTTTAGTAAGCATACTAGAGCATAGTTGGGCACACTCACATGCATAGAAATCATCATGAATCCACTGCTGGTTTATCATAATCATCATGAAGATTATGTACCTGATTGTACAATGAACAAAAATATTTACAGGATTGGATCTGCATAAATTGAACCTTGAATTCTGAATGTAATATTATCATTGTAGAAAGTAATGAATTAGGAGAGAAGAAAACTCAGAATTGATACATGTTAAACATCAAGTGTAATACAACATTCATATTAAACTTCTTAATGTGAAGCTTTTCCTATGCATGATAAATGTGTTATGGATGTTGAAGCCAACTATCATGTCAATGCTTTGTGAATATTTTCATGGGATATTGACAGAAATAATACAAATAACGAACCGAAATTCTCCAGTTCTCCAAAGATCTTCAACCCCTTGACCTTGATGATTGACTTCGCGTATAAGATGATGTTAGCACCTGCATCACAAAGCAGTCATTAAACAGAAGTTGCTTGTAGTTGGTCACTGAAACGAACATTAGCTAACTGAATTATTTCTGTCATATTACTGTTGATGGTTCAAGATAGATCCACTTCGGTGTGAACATTGCACTATCTGGTTATTGCTAAGAATAGAACGTATGTTTAGATTGCCAGATCACACATCATGGTACCTGAAATGTCTTTGGTCCTTTCTTAAGTAGATAACCAACACTGTTTAAGTTGTCCACAAATGTGTCAATATCTGGAACTCTTAGGCCAATCCTATCTGCCAAACTGTATATTTCCTGAAATACCGACAAGACAGATTAGAGGATGAGTTGATTTTAGGAGGCACATTTTAATTGCTATACAAGGCAGAGAAATAATTGCTCGTACAGAAATTGTAAATGTGTCTTTCTGCTGCAACTCTGACTGCTTGTTGAGGGCACTGAGAAACCGTTTTGCTTCTTTCTGTTGACTCATTCCACCACTCCGACCAAAATCCACAACACCATGCTCATCGACATATTTATCGTACAGGGACTCCTTCATTATTTCAACCACATCCTGCAAAGCAGATTCTGAAAATGACAATTTGATTATGAAGTTAATGAATTGGAAACTACTTTGTTTTAAACTTCTAACACATCAAGGAATGGTGAAACATCAAGCTTGAGGCTTGTTTAGAGGGTTTGTACCCACATCCTTGAAGAAAACTAATGGTTCTTGTTGATATTTCAGGGGATGATCACATCTAAAAAAGGCAGAGGTTCAAATTATCTCGGGTTCATGAATTTTTTTTAACATCTTCATGCATAAATCTTGTTGTATCAATACTTTTAGTCTGCAAGGAGCTTTGAAACAAGATTCCAGAATTGTCCAATGGTTCATTGACCTAAAAGAAAAATGATTTAAAAAAAAAAAAAACTGGCAATATGACAAACCACACAAAATGACTAAGGCTCACAAAGCAATTTAGCTTAACCAAACAATATAACCTACCATTGCATCTTGTGCAGTTATTTCTTCTCTCAATTCTAACCGAGCTCGAGCTTCAGCAAGCCTCACCAGACTTTCCAATTGCCTTGCTGTTATTGGTGTACCATCAGCTGATGTACTATGGTCTCTAAGTCGCAAATAGAATTTCTGTAGGATTTCAGCTGCTGGTCTTGACATCCTAAATCAATGAAACAAATAATATAAACACACAAGTTTGCCGTGCTATATATTTGTAAATGTAGCCACGAAGCACAAAGAGTCTCAAATTCACAAGGTAGAAATCACGCCAAATCACCTTGGAAAGACGTAAGTTCTTGCATAAGCAATATACTTTCGAAGAAGTGGACCAGGCAGAGGAGTGAAATCAACATCCTTAGTTGGTTCAAGTCTCAGCCTTGAAATTAAAGAACCACTTCTTACCCTCATAGCTACGCCCCCATTGTTTTGCGATGCTGCATTTTGTATATTAAGGACAAGTGTCAAAAGGAACACTTTATGTAAAGGTAGATTCATCTACAAGCAGAAACACTAACTAAAAAGGTCCACCTTCCATAAAGGTAGGGGGGAAAAAAGAGCATAGAAACACTACCTATCCGTAGCTTTTTTGGTGCTGGTGCATGTTCCCCATATCCTGCATGAAGCTGTAAAATAGACGCTTTGAATCTTTCATATCCTCGAGAAACGATCTTGAAAATTATCCAAATATGTATGCAGTCTTGGAGAGCAATAAATTCAACAGCAAAACAAGATACTCCAATTGCATGATAAAATCTTCATTACATGTCAAATGTCTCCTAATCCTATTCCATCTTGTCCTCGATGCATTGTTGATAGATATGTACAAGATATTCCATATAATGCAAAAAACATCTAAATCAGTTCTACTAAAATTACTTCTTATATAAGTTGTGTTTGAAAGTCCATGTGAAATTAACTATATATGTTAATGACAGACACACATGCAGGCACAAAACAGACAGACATAAAGCAGACACAAAATTGCGGGGGAAAAAGGCAGGTCTACTCATCAAAATTTTTAACACGTCACAATGAACTAATGTTTTCAAGTAAAAGCTCGTGTAGGACGTCGGACAGGATAACTTACTGACATGATGTGGTCCGAGACTTGTTTATCCAGTACTTCATCAGGTTTATCAAGTAATATGAAAACCAAATCAAATCTTGAGAGCAAAGCAGCACTCATTTTCAAGTTTTCATTCACCGTCTTTGCTCGACTGCAATTTGGATTTCAAATATCAACCACACCAAACTATATATACAATAAACATATAAACGTATAGGTATTGCTAGAACTGTTATTCTGTCAGATTGCAAAAACTTGGAATGTTTGTCATAAAATGCATCTTTTCTGTGATATCATACTTTCACCAGAATTATAGTCTTATAACAAAAAATAACCAAAAAAATCCAAATGGAGTAATTACTTATAATGACCACCAACAGGGTTTGCTGCTGCTAAAACAGAAGTTCTTGCTGATAAACTTGCTAGCAGGCCAGCCTTTGCAACAGAGACAGACTGTTGCTCCATGGCTTCCAGAAGGGCCTATGGTAATCCCAGTATAAGTAAATCATATTCTTATAGCTCTAGTGAACAAAACAAAAAACCAGCCAATCAGCAGTCCAAGACCAACCTGATGTTCTGCAGACATTTTGTCAAATTCATCAATACAACACATTCCACTGTCTGCTAGCACCATTGCACCTATTAAGAGATGTAATTATTAAGCATTATCGTTGAACAATTTCATGCTGCAACAATAATATAGAAACTATAGCATTCAAGGCATACCCAATTTCATGCTTGTCAACAATGCAGATACAAGGGGACAAGCATTCATTTCATTGCAGTCTATCATAAGAATTAGGGTATTTTCCTAAACTTTAATTGTTACTTATGAAATTAAAATTCTACAGTAGCCTTTCTGATTATATTGTATTAGTTCTAAAGCTACACTACATGTCTACAACATGGATTTCTAATCTCAATAAAGATCATGTAATGCCCAATAATTTAGGCCCCGTTTGGTTTAGTTGTTTGTGAGAGCTGATAGCTGATTGTTGCTAAGTGTTTGGTAAAATTATTTTTAGTTATTTTTATTGTTCATATGTTCAATGACTATTAAAAAACAAATATTAATATTTACCTTTTATGAAAGAGAATATTACATTTCATTGTCTCAAATTTTAAAATATAATAGGTTAAATATATCTTTAATTACATAGACATTATATATAATTTAAAGCACAAAAGGTTATGTAATTTAATCGCATGCAAACTAACACAGTGGAGAAAGAAAGACATGAACATAAAAATTTTGACACAGTAGACAAATAAATATGAAATTTATTATTAAAAAAATAGTTAATGCAAAAATTTTTAATAGGGTAAGTTAGTCTTTTTATTTAAATAAACAGGAGCACCAAATTGGAATTTTTGCGAGCAACAACCGTTTAACTATCTAACAGCTAATAGCTATCATTTGAAAAAAAAAAGGAGTTTGATACAGCTGTTAGGAACCAAAAAGCTAATAGTTACATTTAAAAACTTTGTCAAACCCCCACTTAGACATGGACAATTGGACACATTACACCTCGAAAAGTTCCTTTCTGTTTCCTAGTCATCAAACTCCCTTCTGCAGCCACATTCATGAGAATGCCAGCTCACGACATCCTAAATTTTGGATCAAGCAAGTACACAGCCTTTTGATCTTGCATCTTAAAGGGTGTTCCCAGTGCACAAGATCCCCCATTTTGTAAAGGTTGGGAGATGGTTATCTAATCCCCCCTGCTTTTTGCAGAGAAGCTATTCCTCCAAAGCTTACCATCATTGATCTTATATTTTTTCCTCTAAAAAGTTAATGTCCTAGTGTATGGGCATCCCACGTTAGGTCTTGTGGAGGGTCAGATGTACGTAATCTTCCCCTTGCGATGCAAGGAATCTATGCCCATGGTTTGAAGATACGACCTCCAAATCATAATGGAGCAACCTTGCTGCTGCACCAAAATTCGCATATGACATGTCTTATGCGCATATATAACACCAAAGCAAGAACTGAAAACAAAGGGCATGTTTTGAAATAACCTAAGCTATATTCACAAACTAATACAGCAAAAAGAAGAAAAGTAAGAAGCAATCATGTACCAGCCTCAAATGCATAGTCACTTGTCATGGAATCCTTCACTACAGCAACAGTGAGGCCAGCATTGGTTGTGGCATTGCCACACACATAAATGCCACGTGGAGAAACAGCAGCTGCCGCTTGAAGTAATTGACTCTTACCGAGTCCAGGATCACCTAGCAAAATGGGAAATAATATTTAGCAAGTTCATTCTCTTTTCACCCACCACTAAAACGTGAAACTACTATCGGCTTCTAACAAAATTAGATTCATTCTCATTTATGAAAAGAATTTTATTGTAGTCATTGTAGGAGCAGGCAAGCGTATAAGCATACCAACAATTATGACATGGATATCTCCTCTAACAGGGACCTTATTCTGATCCATTGAATGCTTGCGTACACCTCCAAACAGAGCTAATGTTATTCCCGCTGTTCAAAGTCAGAAAATCAGAATGTATACATACTTCACTATTGAAGTTAATGACCATGCTCAGACAGGTTAATCGGATACAGAACTGGAGAGAACTTGGTAATCATTATATTCATATGCATGATTGAAGATACGATTAGCACATAAAAATAAAAGAACTAGCATTGACAAAGGGAAACATTTGAATTTCAGTCTTAGTTAGATTAATATTTTATTAATGAAATTCAAGCAAATTTTGCGCTTGTTTGAAAGATTTTTTCCTTTTCTTTTTGGGCTACAGGTTACATAGATGGGCAACTTTTTCACTTTTTAATGCTTATAAGATGCTAGAAATGGTAAGTGAAGCGGAACATTAGTTTGGCAGATGAATATACCTTTAACAAGTTCATGTCCATAGATTGAAGGACAAATGGATTGAATTATTTGCCGGAAGATGTCTGAACCATATTCTTCTGAAAACTTCACAATAAATTCCAAATCCCTAGAAGAGAATGAGAACAAATCAGACAGCTCTGTAGCTCTAGCATTGGACTTGGAATCTTGCAAATCATATGATGTAGATTGTGACTTGGAATTTTTTATGGAAACTGCTTCTAGGTACAAATAGTAAAATCCTTGGCTTTTGCCTTTTGATTTTCCTGCAAAAGATACAGATTGTAGATTACTATGCTAGAAACTGCAAATAGTTTGATCTGCAAATCATATTCTAAATATGAAATAGTAATTAATCATAAAATATTATGTTTAAAATAAAAGAGTTCCAATAATCTTGAATTATTGTCATGCAAAATCCAATATAGTCTTTTCATCTCACCTCCTCCAATATCCACATAATTATTAATTGTTCTAATAATTCCAGTAACGGTCACCACATCCCCAGGGATGCATGCATCAACAAGATCTTCAGTCAGTTCACATTCCACTGTTCGAGGAACTCGCCCTTCTTCATGATCTTCAGACTTTAGTAACTCCTGTATTCTGTATAAAGCACAGCAAAAAATTAAAAGGAATAAGCATATTAAAAGAGAAACAAAGATGAAAAGAGGCAAGACAATACTTTATTTCAAGGTAGAATTGGGAGAACAACCCACTCCACCCCTCACTGAAAAAAAAAAGTTTGAAGTGCTTGCCTTATTTTCTGAAAGTCTATGGCTTGAGCAGATGATCGAATGGGGCGAAAAGTCCTACTCTTGCACCCATTTAAGTTGCAAATAGTTGGTGGTGAAAATTTTCCATCAGGAAATACCCGAATAATGTTAGATTTACACTTTTCACAATCAATACTCATTTGTACAACCAAAGGCCTAACAGTGCTAACTTTCACCACAGTCCCTCGCACGGACACAAGCTTGTCTGCCATTTCACCAAATGATACATATCATCCTCAACAGAAAAACCCAATACTTATCTGACCATAAAATTGCAATTAGTAGCCTAAAATGAAAGTTACCAATATATGCTGCTTTTAGGTTTTTAAGAGCAATCACTGATTCGGGGTAGTTATGAAGACGGATGTTAATCTTTGTGCCATCCTCTAAAATGTAATCCTCAAATTTGGTCAAAAGTAACTGTTTCAAAGCTAGTCTGGATTCAATGAACCATAGCAAACAAGAAAAAAAAAATTTTAAAAGTCTATCCCTTGTACCTTGTGAACTGCAGCTGCCAAGCAAGAGAGAGCTACTTTAGGTTTCTCATCTAAAGTGGCATAAAATTCCTCAACATCACACATTTTTCGAAATTGTTCAAAATCAATTGGCAAAACGAAAGCACCATTCTCTTCCTTTACCTGGTCATGTAATTGAAATTTCAAATTCCCTAAATTCGTCACCTAATCAAAATCACTAAATTACCCTATATATATATAATTTCATAATTTGCAGAATAGAGAGGGAGAGAGAGACCTGAGAAGCAAGATCTTGAGCCGGAAATGTGGAGAAGAAGTGGATGAGATCAGATGTGAGCATCAATTTGTCGTTGTCGACGGTGAAATCATTTGACGGGAAGTAAGTGGACAGGATTTCCGTACTGTTGGTTGCGTCGGTCATCGGAAGGTGGTGTTTCTTGGAGCTTGTGCTCTCTCCTCTGCTTCCGTACATTTATAACAATCGATTATTCTCTCTGTTATTACTACCCAACCCAAGTGCTTGTTAACATTCCTTTCGTTTTGGCGGGAGAGACCATTGAGAGCACGAAATTATAATACGATATCGTTTTAGACAGAAAGTCCCATCTTTTGCTATGGTTCATCTGAAAACGACAAAGTCCAAAAACGTCGTTACCCGAGAGTTAATGTTTCCAGTCAAACGACGCTGTTTAAGTTTAAGGATATCAGGCCCATTTCACGTGGACTGACTAACCTTTTTCAAGGGAAATGGAAATATCGTAGATTTGAACCCATAAATGGTTCGACCAATAACAGGAGAAAGAAGAGAGATCATTGTAAGATTTTTTAGGGAGGATTTGATTCAAGATAGTTTGGATCCAATTGCGAAAAATTAAAGAATTTCCATTGTCATCAATTCTTATTTATTTTTTAAATCCAATAAGCTTAATTGGAAATAGACAGAGACATGTTGATGGATCGAGCTGAGTTTAGAAAATGTCAAATTTCGGCCGAAGTATTTCAATTCCGTCAGTTCAAATTCATGAACAGCCAGAACCTGTTCCTCTACTTAACCCTTCTTATTGGATGATCATGATACTTCCATGGAGAAATTTACTTTCTTTTGCTTGGTTATATTATACCATGCATTGGGAATTTAAATCGGTTGATTTCCAACTTTTTGCTCTTGTCCACTGATATTTGCAAATTGCTTACCTGATGGTAGCATTCAACATTTGATGCAACAGATTTTGAGGGAATGTTTGCATCTAAGAGAATTAATGGCAAGAGCGAGGCACCATAAAAATGGAACTACAAGGTTACTCTCTCTTACATCAAGAACCTTATAAATTGATGATACAGACCACAGTATGAGAGTTCCAACAATGTAATGTAGTATATTATTTGTGTAAAATGAACTGGAGTAATTCCAAATTTCCTTGGATGGCTAATAGGCCAAGCATGTCCTACAAGGCTACAACAACGCTTTATGACCCCATCATAAAAAGGCAACTCAGTATTTTGCAGAAAGAGTAAACCTGTCCATAGCATACTTGCGGCTTTCTACTTGGATAACAAGATTTATATAGATTCATCAATCATCTGGGAAACCTAGAAACCTATTTATAAGCTTGGCAACAGGTGTTGCATCACCTGCAGGGTAAGGAAGAAGAGACCTCAAATCCATTTCTGCTATTGTATGATGAAGTGTTTGAGGATGAGCACAATATAAATGCTTCCTTTCTGCTAGTTCTTCGGCAAGCTCACTTTGATGATTGTCCATTAAATCTTCATTCACCACTACAATTAAGGGTTTAGCAAGCCGCATAGTCTCAAATATACTCCCTGACCCTGCACAATGATCAGAACCAATTAGATTCCTTCAGCTCATAGCTTTCACTCATAATTGTTAGTAAAGCTTCCACTAAATATCAAGCGCAAATAAATAACATCAGAACTTACCTGCATGACTGATGACAAGGGTTGCTGATTTTAGATGGTCTGCAATACTTGATGAAAAAGTGAAGTAATCAACAGCAACAGATCCATCTTCTCCTTCTGACTGCATTCGAATGATATTTATAAGAAACGCGGTAGAGTTATGATGTAGAAGAAAACAATACTTCTTTGTTTACCCAGGATTTCTATTGAAGTGCCTGCAACTCAAATGTCTTTGAAGACTAGGTTTGTTGATTCAATAATAGGCATGGAGAAAATCATGTGAACCTGATCCACCCAATTACCACTTAAACATAAGGTTTATATACAAAAAATGTTATTGGCTTTTTCCGGAATAACTATTTATTCTCATGTTTGAGTTTCAATATATAATTTAGTTACTCCATATTAAGAGAATTATCATTTATTAGCTTCAATTTCTTTACAAGATTGCCTAACAAATTTACACATGAAGTTAAGAATGATTTCCAAGATTAAACCCAACATCAGAAACAACATAGTTGTCGTATCCTATAGCGAGCACAAAGTATTAATTAAACAGCATTTTGCGACTTTTCTGCATTTGCCATTACTATCCCACTTAATCTCCATACATATTTCCTCTATTTGCTGACTAAACTGGGGTCGCACTCTACAGGTAGATACGAGGAAACCAAGACCAAAACCTTCAAATAGAGACCTATATAATTTGATGAAGATATTAATCCCTATCCTACATTATCACACAGTTTTGTTAATTAATCCCTGCCCTTGCTGATGAATTATTAACTTTTCTTTAGCCTTTTGAATTTACAAGATTTCCCTCAAGAGTTCAAGCAACGACCTGAACTCCAGCTTCAAATTACATAATAAACGCTTAGATTTCCGTTCTTCTTTAACCTGGTATAAACTGTATACACAAACCGCATATATAACTCACCCATTTAACCTCAAAATACATAAAAAGGATTTAGATTTATGCCTAACCTTACAAACCAATTCATGAAATTAAAGTAGAAGCAACAACACCCAACAACTAGATCAAAAGAAAAAACTCAAATTTGGATTAAAAACTCAGAAACCAGAATACAAAAGTGAAAATTAAGAGTCAAAATCAGTAAAAACCTTTGTGGGTGTGTACGATCCTCGACCAATTTGAATGAGCAGGTGGGTATACCCTCTTCTAAACAATTCTTGTTTAACTTCTTTTGTATCCACAGCTCTCACAAGAGCATCGAACAGCGTCGTTCCAACTGTTACAAATACGATTCTCTTCTTCTTTTGATCGACACTTGCCTCGTTACCTCCCATTTTCACAATTATCGATTTAAACCATGACCATTAAATCTTTAATTTTGATATTTATCAAAAGCAAACAGAAAACCCATATAAAAAAAATTGATATTAGGATTTGGGAATCAAATTGCTATAATCGGAAAGACTTCGAATTTGATGTCGCGCACAATAAAAGATGAATGAGAGACGTCATTTCTAAGCACGGCCGTTTGCCAAAATACAGTAGTTCTAAAACGACAACTCGTTCTCTAAGGGGATGACGTTATTTGTTCACGACGTTGTAGTTTGCTTGACAATAGTTTGTGTATTCAATTAAGATTTTAAATATGGGGACAATAATTGAAATTGAAATTGAGAATATCAATTCTAATTTTAATTCTCTATAATTATAATTATATTGGAATTGTAATCTAATATTTATTTCACATAAAAAATTAAAATTAAAATTAAAATTAAATAAAAAATTAATTATGATGAAAGTATTTATTTGAGTTAGAAGTGATGATAGATTATCGGTAGTGGCGATGAATATAGTGGTGGATCGCCAACAATGACGGTTAAATGAGCCATCATTATTAATTATGACCGTTAAGGGAGCCATCATCGTTGATGGTGACTTTAGAGATGGAGGTGATAATGACGGTGACAATGGCGGTGGCGATGATGGTGGTGCTGGGAATGGTAATGAGAGAGATGATTATAATAATAATTGTGAAATTATAATTCTTATGGGTTGAAAATTGAATTATGAAATTGATTTTTTAATTATATTATAATTTCATGAAAATTGTTAATAGAATTTCAATTCTAATTTTAGATAATTGCCAAATACTGAAATTAAGAATTTCAATTTTAATTTCAATTTTAACCCTAATTTAAGACTTTCCAAACGAATATACTTTTTCTTAAGTGAATAATTTTTGCAAAGTTTAATGATTTTTATAAAGTGTATAAGTTTTTTATAATTTTATCGATTTTTAATCATTTTTACGGAGTTTATAAATTTATGAATGATTTTCAAAAATTTCATTTTAAAACTTTTTTATAAATATTGATAGACTTTTATAGTTATTAATATATTTTTATTGATTTCTAATATTTATTTTATAAATATAATAAATTTATATTTCTCATGTAATAAAATAAATATTTAAATAATAAATAACAGAATGAGTTTTCAAGTAAATAATATTATTCAATTCAAATATTAAAGTTAATTAAAATAATATTTTAAATAAAATATAATATTTAATATTAATTTTTTATTTATTACACTACAAATTCATAATAATTTTTAATTTAATTGATAAATTTTATTTAATTATAAATTAAATTTAAAAATAAAATTCATTTATTTTTCAATTTTAATCAAATAAATTTTTATTATTGATAGATAAATCTCTTGAACTATTCAAACTTTTAAACTTTTAATAATAAATCATATATTAATTGATATTAAGAAGTGAATATTATTCGGTTTTAAGTTTAATTAAAAAATAATATTTGTAAAGTGAATTTAAAACGAATTCAATTTGAAGGAATGTAATTATATTTAAAAGTAAAATATTAAAAGTAGATAATAAAAGTAAAATTAATTTTTACAATCTCAAAATTAATGGAAAATATTTGACAAATTATTTTATTAAGTTAATATATATATATATATATATATAAACAACATAAAAAAAATTTCTCAATAAATTAAAAAAAAATGAACAAAAAAGTTCAATGAATAAAAAAAATGAATAGCATAAAAAAACTCAATCAATAAAAAAAAAATAATATAAAATAAAAACTCAATAAAATACTAAAAAAAATATTTAACGACTTTTATATCTTAATAAAAAAATCAGTTAAAATCTTGAAGGGAGCTGAAAGACGTTTAAAAATATTTTTTATTCATATACCTACATAAAAAATATATAAAAATCTATTAATTATAAAAATTAATATCTTTTTAAGTACCATATTTCTAAATTTTATAAACTTTTTTAAAAAATTTAAAAATTACTTTTTAAACCATCAATACACCCCCTTTATTTGGGTGGCCGCTCAAATGCACGTAGGTTAAAAACGACCAGACGGATTCGAAGTCAATTTATTTAAATAATTATTGGACGGTAAGTCGTTTGCATTACAATGGTTATCCAAAAGAGCAAGTTGCTAAGTTCAAAAACGACATTCCGGATTATATCCTTTATTCAAATGCTAATGTTTTTTTCCTGTTCGTTAAATATCAATCATGAAATTGGATATTCTAAAAAAAATTAAAATAAAATTGGGAAAAATATTTCCACCAAAGATATAAATTGGAAATCAAAGAACAACTAAAGACTTAAGAGGACATATGCGCTGAGCGTATCCAATAATCTCCCACAGCGATGGGTTCACCAATTAAAGTTTTTAGAATTTGGCTATTAATTAACATCATAACAAGAAGATTTGAACCTCATATTAGAATCAAATCAATAGAAGCAGACGCAAAACGAGGGCACCCTTGAAAGCCAACTGATTACTTGATCTGCTAATTGTGAGTAACAAAAGTATTATTGATTTGCAATTACACCCGTGCAATGCAAAACAACATACAGAAGAAGATACAATCTGAGAGAACGTAATACAATCTCACTCTTTGACAAACATTTTTCCTCAATATTCACATTAGAAAGTATTTACCCTTTTATTAGGATATACAGTAACATGTATGGCTACTTTAAAACCTTTTTTTGGTGCATGATTAACTATAAGTAAACAATAGCCAAGATTTCAAACTTCAGCATGAAGAAGAGGAGAGTTGTGCCTGTTAACATTTGTGGCATATCGAACTGGCATCAAAGCTGGGTCGCGATAAGCTGTAACTAATTTATCATAAAACTCCGCCATATTTGGTTCTTTCTGGTCTTCTTTATCTTTCTTTATCAAGCACTGCATAACATATAATATTCAGGAGTCCAAACGGCCAACAAATATATATTGGAATTACAACTCACAATCAGTGAAAAAGAAGTATTAAAATGACGAGGAGAATTTTAGGCATCAAGCAACTTCTATTGTTGCTGCATTATCATCAAGAACTTCTTGATGATATATCAAAATGTCAAATACACATTCTCTTCCACTGCTCTCTCCCTTTCCAGGTTTAATAGCACAATTATCTAAAATCTGAAATTCCAAAGGTCAAGCTTATGTAGAATGCCAGTTTGCATTCACTTGACATTGACAAGTTGCCATTGTTTAAGGAATTAAGGTTATAAAGACATCTCACATGGCAACAAAAAATAAAGTAAAATGGGATTGTCACAGTCAAGACACCGGTACCATAATTCCCTAGGATACTACACAGAAAAAATACGAAAATCACCTAAACTCTTAGTAAAACAGACCACAGATTGATACTATTTCGGAAACCACCTTTTCTCCATTCTAATATTTTGGTGGTGGTGGTGGTGGTTAGTGTTGGCCTGCACAATGGTGTTTGGAAGCAAATATTTCCAACTCATTTCTAGTTTGTCATCAAACTTCATTGCCTTTAGTTTCATTGATACCCTAGTTTTGAAGTGCACTAAGCTGTGAAGTGTGATATCCTTTTACTACTCAATCTAGTAATTGCCATATAATTAGCTCAAAGGTATTTAACATATTAACCTAGTCATTAAACAGGATACATGGACGCTTAAATCATAATTAAGAAAATCACCATTGCATTTGGTCATAGGAAAAAGGAAAACATGGAAGTGCACAATACAATAGGATCAGCTTTAAATATGGGTAGATGGATAGATACTACTGATGTCACATCATACCTCAGTAGGATAACCTTCAAATATGGGTAGGAATCGTTTCCGGCAGTATTCATTGAAAAAAAGTGTGAGAACTGGAAGAGGAATTGTTAAACTGGAAGCCGTAGGAAGCTTCTTTAGCCCAAATATCCCAATTGCAATAACATGCATCAGAATCAAGGAAAAAATTGTTGAATTGTGCACTATAGGCCAAAACTTTCCATAAGTATCGTACTTGGGTGCATATACATTCAACAGCTGCAAGAGAAAGGTTCAAAAAGATATTTCAGGAAAAAAAAAAAAGCAATATTATTGGAATATTATGATACTGCCTGACTTGAAAATATACAATTAATATTTGATTATCAGCCTATAAGTATATGATTGATGCTTAAATTCATAAAGCCCTGCAATAAAAATTATATCAAAGAATGTACAATAAAGGATAAGCTGTCTACACGTCTATAAATACAGTTAACTTGCTTATCATCATCAAAACCAAAATTTTGCTTAAAAAAAAAAAATTATCACCCATGAAATTTATCTTTTTTACTTTGAACTGTGCTCTGATTATCACAGGAGTAAGGCCAATACTGTGGGTGTGTTAGGTTGGGTACGGGTAAGAGAATAAAGGGAAGGGGTGGATTGCACCATTTAGACATCCAAAGCAAGTAGATACAAAGTTATTTGTCATTTTATCATTCCAGTTAAAATACTTCAACTCTGCTTCAAGTCACATAAATATGCATCTGTTCATTGTTCTGTTTTCAGAATTTCTGAATCTATTTGCAGAAATTACTTCGATTCAGAATTTCTGAATCTACTTGCAGAAATTACTTCGAAATTAACTATCATAAATTTTTTCAATTTAACATTGTTCCAAATAAAAGAAAAAAGAATGAATTCATGTCCAATCCTGTTATCAGAGAACAGAACACTAAATTTTTCCAATTCAGACAACACATGATATACATAAAATAAATCAGTAAGAAATTCTCATTCTCTTATATGGTGCCTCATCTAGACAGATACAGCTAGAAGCTTGCAGTAAATGGGACCTTGTCCATTAGTTGGTACACTTCAGTAAGTTACATATAATGCAGAACAATTAATCTAAACAAAGAAAATCAAATCAAATGAAATCAAAAGAAGAAATTTAACTTACCTGGTTGCGGAAGATGATATAGCCCAGGCAAAAGTAAATCAGGAGAAATGGCAGAATTAGTGGAGCAAGGAAAAAATATGTTACCCCAAGCAGTCCAAAGAAGAGAATATTAGGAATTTCAGTGTAATATGGAATTTTTGGGACCTCAAAATCATCATCATCCCTTGTGGCACATAGTCTTCTTATAAAATTGCAAACCAGAGGAAGCAACTGAAAGAGTTCTGATGATAGGCTTGTCCATCCAGAAGTCACAACATATGAAATGAAGAATGATGCCTACATTTAGCATAAAGATCTTATTACATTTTTTTTACCATAACATTAAAAATGTGTTTTAATGACAGTTGACATTTGAAGCAAAGTGAGTATCTAGCTTAATGCATTAGTACAATCTTGATATTAAATGGTGGTATAATACCCATAAATTGGATATACTGTATACCCAATGTATTGAGATAAAAAAAGTACACGTTAGAATGTGTTTGCTCCAAATTTCAAGACCAAAGAAACACATAAAGAGCTTTGCCAGGCATCAAAGAGAACACTACTTGAGATCTGCTGAAAAGGACTTTCCCATTATGTTGTAAGCAGTCTGGCTTACTCCATGAATAATAAATGTGCTCCAATATCACATGGGTATGCACTAGGTTCCCTTCAGTCTTAGTATAGTAACATCATCTTCATATTTCATGAAATTAACCCATTCAAACCTCCAGTTCTGTTTTTCTCCAAATTCTCTCTCAAGTATCTCACAGATTCTTCCCCACAACACCCTTACCTCTTGGGTTTTCTTTTTTCAGTTATAATTTTAAACATATTTTCCTCAACATGTTGATTCCATTAAACCACAATTTATACACATACTATCTCATGCTTGTGTAGCATTGTGTATAGCAATTCTAGGATCAACATTCAGTTCAAACTTCGACTTTTATGGTTGACCAGACCCATCAAATTTAGAAAAACCGATTGCTTTAGCTTTCCACTGCCCATCAATCTTAGGCATTTCACATCAAAATTAGATTTCCACGAATTAACGCAAGGATTTGCATTTGTATGGGCTACCATTGGAAAGAGGTACCCCATTCACAAGGAAATATGAAGAGAAGGCAACATCATATGCTACAGACTAATCACAGTATTATGAATAGAATATTCCCCGTGTGATAATGCAGATGCATTCTCACCTGAGCTGGAACAGCTTCAGCTAGTATCCTGGGAATATTTTTGGGCTCAAGGAAGACATTGACCATATAGAGAGCTGATCCTGATAGTACAGTTGCAAAAAAAATATTCCATATAGTAAAGTATAGCATCTTGGTACAAGCACTTTTTTCTATCTGACTAAGGGAAATGTATCCTTGCATGGAGGAAAACAAAATCATCACAGGTGGCACCAAAAGTAGGAACAACTTAAGAATGAGACTAGGCATATATCCCGTAATCAGTTGACTGACAACAGTTCTGCAATTCAAACAATAAAGCATATTAGTATTGTGTCTCACATTATACATAATCACTGTAAAATTAGGAATCATTTGTCTTCATCTGTCAGAGAATCTAAATGAACTGTAAATGACATTTCCAAATTCTTGAAATGAGTAATTCTTAGTAGTTTGCAAGGTTCTCTTGCATCTTCAACTTCACTCAATCTTACTAAAGGCAATGAATCTATGTTTTACCTATACCAAATATAGTTTGTACCTACCACAAGTGGAAATAGGAAAAAAGATTGTAGAAAATTACAAACTCAACTTCATATAAATCATATCTTTTAGTTTTCAATGGGACCATTAGGAAATGAAACTCACATACAGAAATATATAATGTAGTTAAATGGAATAAGCTCTCCCTTTGTTGACTGCCGACTAAGTTATATTGAATGTTTTTCGTTTTTCTTAGCACAAATGCATCCTAATGCATAGTTGGGCACACACATAGCTGTATATAAATCGTCATGAATCCGTTACTGATTCATGATATATAGATCTCCTGTATCAAAAAGCTTTCTTTGAATATAAAGCATTGTACTTGGTAGGCTACATCTTGGGCGCCTATATCATCTAGTTAATAGTTTCTTGTCCCTCATTTCACAAATAAAAGCATTATTGTTTGTGTTTTATCAGTCAATGGTCAAACTTCTTATATCTTACACATGTATTTAACAAATTTAGCTTAAGATTGGTTCTTAGGACATGATGATACTCTTAACAATATTCTTTGATAATACTTTCCCATGGTAATATAATAACATCTAACCATCATTTCTGCATTTCATCTAAACCTTAATCCAAAACTAGTTGGACCAGCTATATGAATCCTTTTCCTTCCTTTTTCACCCAATTTAGAGCTACATCTTATTTCTATATTTGATCATTATTGCAATAAAAGTTCCCATTATTTAATTTCATCAAGAAATAGAAAGGGTGAATCAAGTTCTTATTGAAAATTGGGACTTGCCTGATAAACAAAAGTTTGATGTGGTTATGGTCAATCGATCTCTTTAGATATTAAAGCACAAAGTTCAACAATAAATGCTACATTGTTTATTTTGTGTGTGTTGCATGCATAGGAGACTCAGATCCCAAGGTTTATAATGCTCAATCATGCTTCATGCAATAAATTTGGACGTACAATCTATATATTAGTTCCCTAGATTATTCCACTATTAGATGAGTTCATAAATTTTATATGTTATATCAAACCCTCAGTTAATTCCTCCACTAGTTAGAAATTGTGACACAAACATACAACAATAACAAGGTTAATAGAAGTGGGGATGCTTTCAAGGAAGATATCAGTAAGTAATAAAGTGTGCAATTTCACTTACAAACTAAGTATGCCTTTTAAAAAAGGAAACCAAGCCTCCAACTGATTCAGGTTAGCAAGACCTTGCGCTATTACAACTGGAATAAAGAATAGAATTGTAAGAGCAATAAAGGCAACAATTACAACCAGCTTATAAATCCATCTTCTTATGAATGATGCAGAAAAGAAAGGCCAGTGTACATCCTGAGGCTCAGGAGCTCGCTCAGTGACCCACTCTGTGGGATTGACACCCTGTTGGATGTGTAGAGCTACTGCAGCACCAAAACGCGATTTGAACGACACAAAAGCAGCTGGAACTTCCTGAGAAATTTGAAAGACATGACAGAACAATAAGATGCATTAGCTTTTTTCTTCATGTTAATGTTAAAGAATATTAAAAAAAATCATCATAAACAAAATTTGCACAAGTGCATAAAATTTTTTCCAAAGACAACATAATGTTCAGGGTAAGAGTCAACACAAACAAGAACATTCGCCTCACTGTGGTGTGAGTTCATATGCAACCCCACTGAATAACAATACCAAACAATTAGAAGTCTTCTAAAATTAAGTTTTTCATTCACATGACCCTACGACAATTGTAAAGACTCTTAAACTGGTCACATGGATGAGATACACACCGTGCATTTTGTCCTCTAGGGAAAACATGGCTGCTACTTCATTGTCCATGCACTAGAACATAGTATCCAAGAAGCATAAAATACACAGAGGTTTTATGTATAAGTCCTAAGAGCAACCATTTTATCCACATCCAAATGTTAGAATCATATGCAGATCAACCTCTTAGAAACCATTTGACAATACCAGTATTGGAGAATGACCTTTTATTAAAGGTTATAGGAGTTAAATCCAAATGTCTTTGCTTTTGTATCAGCAATTAAATTAACAACTAGAGCAACATTAGCCATTCAAAATGGAGGAAATGCATTTTCAATATTGTTATTTTTATTTCAAACATATGTCACATACCTCTCCCGCCAATGAATATCGTTCCATTCTCACATTATCTTCTATGTCTTCCAGCTTCTTTTCATAGTGGTCTAAGAGAGTGACTTTTCGTCCGAACAGTCCCAAGAAGCCATCACGTTTAAAATTTTGTTGAGAACGATTTTCTGATTTAATGCGTGCAAGCCTTCTATACAATTTCTCTGTATCATTCTGAATGGGATAACGCACAGTTGTCAAGAAATGCAAAGTGTAAAAGGAATATAGTAATGAAGACCATTGGATGCCCAAATTAAAAACAAAAATTCAATAATACATCTATGATAAATCTCTCAAATTTCATGAAGAATGGAATGTGCAATATTGTGGCAAGTTCTTCTGAGAAAGCCTGCCCTCTCATTGTTTCAGGAACATGAAAAAATTTCAGATAATAATAAGTCCAAAGAGTTGTAGAACACGGCAAAAGATATTTTGGTGTATAACACAATTATTACGAGATAAACACAGTTATTAAGAAGTGTTCCATGATGCATTAATGCAAGTTCAACTTCTTAAATTTTTGTCTTATGTACATTATCCTTAATGCTAACAAACATGTAAACATAAATAATTCAATATAGGAAAGAGTTATGTAGGACATAAATACCGGCAAAGACATAATCCCCATTGCACATGAAATTTAATAATTAAGTTTCCAAATATGCATATGTCCACTGTGAGCTGAAAAATAATAAATTAATCAGCAGATCATCCTCAATGCTTACAATGAGACCTCGAATTTTGCTTGTTCGATGAATCATAGAATGTGAAAGATAAGTAGAAGGATGATTCTCAGTGAAAAAGCTCTCAACACTTTCACTAAAGCTCCCAGACAAGGAAGGGATACCACGGACTAGTATAGTAAACTGATGTGGCTGAGGTTTGGATGAATAGAACCAAGCAATTCTTTTCAATGAAATATAGCTATACTCCTGCACATAACTACCAAGTTAGAGTTTTGGATACTTTCAATTTCATGAACCAGAAAAGCATAATAGCATTAGCTGAAGAAAGTTACAACATCACTTACACAATAAAGAAGATAGCAGACAACTCCAGTAAAAATATATGCAGCAGAAAAGTGAATCCATAACCTTGAGAAAGGCCAAAACAAATAATCAGGGTTTCCTTAACATGCATTAGCCGAATGCTTGATTGAAAGGCAATAAACATCATAAAACAAGAGGAATCTAGCAACAAGTTCAATGCCATTCATGAATATAAGGAATCTCAATAAAATGAAATATGCAACTGAAAAGCCACAGTGAAGTCAGTACAAGGTAGAAAAAATTAGGGGCACTGCAAAGGATGAAAACAATGAGAGATTAAGATAAGATTAAGAAGAGGCAGGCCGAAATAAACCTTGGTCTTGACATGAGAAGGGAATGCAGCTAGGCCTTGAATTCAAATCTTATCAACAAATTTATATAAAATTAAATTAAATTTGTGAAGAAAAAAAAAGGACCCAGCCACGTACTTAAAAAAATGAAACGGAAGTAAAGTTCTATCCATCTCATCAATAAAATTTTGTTAGCGACACCCAAAGCTGACTTTGTGAGAAGGGCAGTAGCTTATATTAGACTTCCAATACTTGAGGAAATTATCTGTAGCTACAGTACTGCATACAAAAACTTTCATAATCAAGGGGAAACGTAGCCAAGCTCAAGTGTCAAGAATGAGGAACTGCTTTATTGGGCTTGCCAAATTTCTAAATGAATTTCACAATTTGCAGGTTAAGCTAACTAACGAGACTGATAGCTGAAAAACAATCAGACATTTTCTATAAACTAACAATATCTAACAGTGGTTAATTAGCTTGTCCATAAATCAGCTTAAAAGGCTGTTAAAGCTGTAACACACACCTAAACTGGCACAGAACTTCACTTTCTTACTTGCATTTGTCCATAAAACCATTTCCAAAATCTAAAGAAATTTTCAAATAATGAAACTATTTCCATCAAATTTAACAATTAACACTTACTTACCAGTTTGAACCATCATTAACATTAGATACACTGAAAGAGTCCAAAGATTTGTTCGGTAGATCATAAAAATCATCAATATTTAGCTGATTTCCAAGATAATTAACCGGAAGAAGAACAAAAATCCCAATAATCCCACCAATTGTAAACACTTTCAAGCTGCAATAAAAAAGGGTAGAAAAAAAAAATCAAACAACACAACTAAAACTACAAAGCAATAATTAAAAAACAATGAAACTATTTCAAATTACCTGAAAATGAAAATGCGAGAGACGACTAAAGCATCTAAACCAGAAATTGACAAAAGTTCTTCTTCGGAAAGTTGCCATGCGTTTCTAACCCAACCAGCAGAAGGCAATAACCTTTCTAAATTGAAGAAATCATCAGTTTGTTGCTCAGATTTCTGCTTATCGACTAAACGAGGAGCGTAGACGAAAATATTTCCGGGTTGTTTTCTTAGTATAGAATAGAGAGTGAAAAATAGGATACAGAGTCCAAAATTGATCCCAACTGATGTTAATAGAGCTGAAAGTATCATTTCTTTTGAACAAGTTTCACCGTAGACAGATCAAAATCAAGCGTTAAAATTCCCAGAGAAAATGTACAAGTTTGCTTGCTTGTTCGTCGAGCTCAGATGCTCATTACTTAGGAAGGTGCTTGCCGCTTTACCCAAATAAAAAAAATAAAATAAACAAATTTTAACAGAATCGTCAGGGAATTTGACCATATTAACCGTCGACGCACACAGTGGACGAGGATGAAAAACTGAGAATTGTAGGGGCGGTTGGTCTTTTTACCGAAAAAATAAAAGATAATAACCGTCACAAACTTTAAACTATCAATTATACTTATCTCACCATCCAAAGCCTACCTTAAAAGATAAGAGCTAAAATTTTTTTTTTTTTTAAGGGAATTTTGAGTTTGAGTACTCCCTAAAAATTAGACGTGGGACCTATCATAAATAAATTAAGGTATGAATTATTTATTTTTATTTTAAATAATTTTAAATACTATTTTTATAATTATCATATATTTAAATTCTTATAATTTAATATTCTTAATATTGTTAATTAATAGATTATAACTGGTGACAGTTCTTATTATTATAATTTAATTTTTTTTTAACTATTCTATCATGTGCTAAATTTTTTTCCCTAAAACCTCCATAAATTTTATTCAGGTGAAAATTTTTTAAAAAAATTGTCTAATAGATATTTTTTTTAATTTATTTTTTCTTTTGAACTGGAGGGCTTAAAGCCATGCAAACCTGAAGGAGCTAACTCTAACTAATAAACTTCTCTAGGTTCTTTCAGTGCAGTATCTGGTAGCAAATCTGCAACTTGGTTTCCTTTTCTATTATGGATAGAAACAACCCAATTTCGTTGAAGTAAATGTCTGCATACTTGAATAAAATTTCTAATGGGGTAAGGTTAGTCCAATAAGTTTGGAATCTAAGTTTGCTTCATATAATTATCAGGAAATTCAAATTTTAATAACTCTGCTCCCTTTGAAAATATTCAACTTGTATAATATTATAAATTAAGTATATTTATTTATTAATTTAAAATTAATAATAAAAATTTAAATGAAGTTAAGTTTAATGAAAATTATATAAAATATACTTGCACATGATTCAGATTAGTAATCCTATTTTTTATTTGTTGTTTTTGAAACAATGGAAATTCTATTAGAAAGGCCCAATGCCAACAACATCAACAAAGGAAATGGACTTGAATCTTGGGGAAGGACTAAAAGCCCAACCAAAAGATGGTTAATTGGTTTGGTTCGCGATAGGTATTACCTATCCAACAACATTTTATTTTTTATTTAATTTATAAAGTATAAAATTATATTAATTAAATTATAAATTAAATAAAAAATAAAATGCGATCTAAATTATAATAAAAATTATAAATGTGACCTAAATTAAGTAAAACTATTTATTTAGTTTATAAATATAAAATTATATTATAAAATTTTTTATTTGATTTTATAAATCAATAAAAAATTTTATAAAATTTTAATAAGTTAGTAAGAAAAAATAATTAATTAAATTAATTATTAATTTTAATTAGGGTGTATATATATATAATTAATTGAATTTATATTTGATGAAATTATATGTGAGAATAATCATTTTTATAATTTAGTAATTAAATAATAATTTTTATAAATTAAATTTATATTTAAATAATTTATACTAAATTAAAAAGAAAATTATTTTTTAAATTTTAATATGTCAAAATAAAGTAAAATTTAAAATTTTTTTACTAACCATTTATTTATAATTTTTGAATCTAAAATAAATATATTAAATTCAAAAATTATAAATAAAATAAAGAGAGGGATAATAACATTAATGGGAGGAGGAGCGGGTTGTCAAGATTTTACAATTTCAAAGTTATATTTATATTTTTAAAAATTTAAAATGTCTATGTGATATTTATAATATATTTTAGAGTTATATTTAAAATTTATCCAAATAATATTTAATTATTGTATCATATATTTTGAATTTCATGAATGATTTTTTGAAAAAAAAATGTAAAAGTTAAAATATATATACCATATATATAGTAATAAAAAGAATGTGCATGCAAGCATATTCCCAATTGATAAAATAATAATGAAAAAGGCATTTAAGATATATTTTTTTCATATACATAATAAAATAAATTATTAAATAGACAGAAATATATTATTTTTATTTATATAAAAATAGATTTACATGGAATATTTTTCCCTCAATCACATGGCTCATTTTAACATGAGAATAAAAAGTATGTTTCATTCTAATTAATAATTATTCAATAAAAAAATACCTAATAATTCAAAACTAAATAAGAGAGAATTAAAAAAAAAAATATTCCATTAGTTTCATAAGAAATCGTATATATATATATATTTTTTTATGTTCACAATAAACTACATTTTTCATAAGAAATTGTATATATTTTTTTTTTTATGTTCATAATAAATTAAATTTTATCTTAATATTATAATTAAAAAAATTAATTAAAAAGAATAAACTATTTACGAAATTATAATTTTATTACGAAATAAAAATATTAGTAATTCAATACATATATTTTTAATTTTTGACAAATTTAATATAAAATCAAAATCCAATGAAATGTTCGGAGTCATAACTGACGTGACATTTATTTTATTATTTTTGCTATGTCTGCATTTGATTAAATAATTAAATCGAACCAATCAAATTAAAATAAATCGAACTTGAATTTATTGGTTTGATTGATTTTTTAAACTTCAGTTCGGTTCGATTATTTTTTTTTTAAATTTTGATTTTTTTATTCGATTTAATTTTATTAAAAAAAAATCGAATAAATCAAATCCAACTAAATATGTCAGTTTATATTGAATAATTTGTTTTTCATTTGGTTCAATTTTTTAAAACCGATCGAATTATATTTTAATAAATAATTTTATATTTATTTTATTTTGGTTTTATTTTGAGAGTTTCGATTCAGTTTAAACCGAATCGACCGATTACTCACCCATTTATTTATTTTAATTATTTTAATTTTATGATCATTTAATATAAAAAATATTGATCTGTTAAAATTGGTTAGGTTCGGTTTAATTATTTCGATTTTCTTTTAAAGATCAAAATAATCAAATCGAATTGAATTGAATAGAAAGCAAATTATTCAGGTTAAATTGACATATTTTGATTCGGTTATTCGATTATTTAGGTTATTTAAATACAATAAATATAAAATATTAAAAATATATATTTTTAAGTAAATAAATATATAAATATAAAATGTATTTATATTTTGGTCGGTTTGGTTTATTTAATTTCCTTTTAAAGAAAATCAAACCAAATAAGAAAATTGAAATTTTAAAAAAATTAATTGAATCAAATTAAAATTTAAAAAATCAAATCCAACTGTCTAATTTAGATTCGATTTAATTTATTTAATTTTTTAATTTAATGTTCACGTAATAAAAATAATAATAAAAATTTCGTATCGTCAGGTTAACTCCAATAATAAATATATGACTGAATTTTAATTTTATATTAAATTTACTAAAAATTTAAAATATATGTATTGTATTCGCAAAAATTTTAGTTGATAAAATTGAATTTCGTAAGTGTTTTTTTTTTAATTAACCCTTAAAAAATAAAAAAACGTTTCGTTTAAACAACTGAGCCTCAGAACTCAAAGACGGAGAGATCTATTGCTATGCAGAGTTGAACGATTTTCCCAAATCATTCCTTCGTCTTCAATACATCAAATGCCAAAAAATAGGCCGTAAATGGAAACAAGCATTTCCATTCATCTGAAAAACTCACTCATCTCTCACGTGCGATCCTAAAACTTCTCCAAATCTACCTAAACCCAGAACAAGATCTCCAGGATCTTTCAAGGTGCAATCTCTCTCTCAATAGATATTGCTTGGATTATAATTTTAAGTTGATAAGTATTTGTTTGAGCTTTAGATGATGTTCAATTCTGTTTCAATTTTGTCATTTCAAATTGATTGTTGTAGGAATTGAGTTTGATATTTTATTCTTGCTTTGGATTGGATCTTGACATCTCCTTATGTGGGTTTGAATTGGAGTGCTATTTAATTATTTTTAATTTGTGTATTTGTTTGCGTATTGATGGTTCAGTTGGGATTTTATTACTTGATTTATTTATGGGTGCTAAAGGGACATGACCAATTTAGTTTTGAATATATAGATAGTTGAATTGTGGATTAGAGTTCTAGAGACTAAATGGGTGTTAAATGAAATTATCTGCTAAGGTTTGAATTTGGTACCATAAGAATGAATTCTGTTTGTTTGACTGTAAACTGATGAATATGCTATTGGTTTCACTTTCATGGGTCAATCATAAGACACCCCTGGGTTATCTTCAAGGACTTGATTTATTGCTTCTTTGTCATGTTTGATTGCCATTTCTATTGTTACTTGTCAGACTTGTAATGGCACAAATTTTTTAAGCAGCAATGATACTGAATTGTTCACTTGATGGGTTCACTTTATGTAGCTGCTAGCTACCTTGTATTATCATACATGGTTTTGTTATCAATTATAATATAGAGTTTTATATAGAAACTTAGCATTCATAGTGATATTTTGCATGTGAAGTGAGTCCTTGTGGAGATGGTTTGGATTGTGTAAAAAAATTGTTACTCTTTAGCTAATGGGCAAGAGTTTCCTGATGATCCACATATATTTTAATTCAACAAAAGGTGTAAATTTTCATTCCACGTCATATCAATGATCAGCTTGAAGAATTTCTATGGTCTTGCTAATAACAATTTGTTTTACAATCTTTTTCAGTTTCTAGTTTCTTTTAAACTGGTAATGAATTCTTGTGTATTAAGTACCTCCTTCAGTAACCGTGGATGGTATAATCTGGCCAGGTTTCGGCACCTTGTTTTGTGTGGTCGCTGGCTGCATGGTTCAAGTACAAATATAAAGAGACTAAAGCAAATATGGGGCATCTGAATTTGCAGTCTGAAACTGATCCCTTGCACAGAAAATTCAATGACTGTCCTGTCAAAGCTACCAAAGGTGTTCTAGCATGCATGGTTAGTTCTGAAATAGGAGCGGTTTTGGCTGTGATGAGGAGAAATGTAAGGTGGGGCGTTCGTTATGTAGCAGATGATGACCAACTGGAGCATTCTTTCATTCATTCCTTGAAAGAATTACGAAAACAAATTTTTTCGTGGCAAAATAAGTGGCAAAATATTGATCCAGCCATCTATCTCCAACCATTTTTGGACGTAATTCGATCTGATGAAACTGGTGCACCAATTACAGGAGTTGCTTTGTCTTCTGTGTACAAAATATTAACCCTTGATGTGCTTGATGTTGATACTGTGAATGTGGCAGAGGCTATGCATTTGATAGTTGATGCTGTGACAACCTGTCGATTTGAGGTGACTGATCCAGCCTCTGAAGAAGTGGTTTTGATGAAAATTCTTCAGGTTCTCCTGGCATGCATGAAAAGTAAAGCATCAGTCAAGTTGAGCAATCAACATGTATGCAATATAATAAATACATGTTTTCGTGTTGTTCATCAAGCAAGTTCCAAAGGAGAGTTGTTGCAGAGGATTGCACGCCACACAATGCATGAAGTGGCTAGATGTATTTTTTCTCACTTACCTGATATGGACATGTATGAAGACACATTACCTGATGGAAGCTCCTCCACTGGTAGAGAGGTAAGGATTCAGGGCACACTTTTTTTTTCTATTTGCCATCAAGCTGGAAATACATGGAAATTCCAGCAAAATGCTTGCCTCACTCGGTAATGGGATGGAATTATGTTGTGACTTGCACATTATCTGAAACTTGACACATTTTTTTTTGAGTCATCTTCATTGATCCAAGTTAACTGTAACTTAAGTAGATAGATTTCATCAATAAGAAAACTCTCTGGACTACAAAGGCTTCTGAATTGACTTTTAAGTTTAGTGGTGTGGACTACGGAATTTAAGTTAGGCAGAGTGTATAATATCATTAGTCATGTTTCATGGCTGCGCTACAAAAAGTAGAGAATATTTTATTAGAGATCTACATAGAGTTTATGCAGTGGATGTTTATAATCAGTCAACCAGTGGTAACGAGTTAAGTAGTTCAAAGTTGAAACCTCGTATGAACAATATAAGTTCCTAGTTTATTAGGATTCTCTTACTTGTACACAATCTCCTTAACTTATTGGTTGCTGAGTCTGGCAAATTTATATACTCCTTGTTGCTTTATGAAGTATTTCAGTTCATCTTTTTATGCAGGATGATGCCATGTATAAGGATGACACTTCCCAAAGCAAGCAGCTAGAAAATGGAAATGTCAGGATTGAAAGTGATGGTCAAACATCAATCGGGGGTGCTCCAAGTGATCTCATGGATAAGTTAGAGAGTGGGGAGGATGGTAATAAGATAGAGGTTGGTGATGGGATGGATGCTGCTGGCAGTGGTGAAAAACATATGATGGAGCCTTTTGGAGTCCCTTGCATGGTGGAAATATTTCACTTTCTATGTTCTCTTTTGAATGTCAGTGAACATATAGAAGTTGTTCCTAGATCAAATCCTATAGCATATGATGAGGATGTTCCACTATTTGCTTTGGGCTTAATTAATTCAGCTGTTGAATTGGCTGGTCCGTCATTCAGTAAACACCCTGCATTGTTGTCTTTAATTCAAGGTGAATTGTTCCGTAATTTAATGCAGTTTGGTTTGTCAATGAGTCCCCTAATTCTTTCAACAGTATGCAGCATTGTTCTCAATCTGTATCATCATTTGCGTACTGATCTGAAAGTACAATTTGAAGCTTTCTTCTCTTGTGTGCTTTTGAGGATATTGCAAAGCAAGCATGGATCTCCATACCAACTGCAGGAGGTTGCCATGGAGGCTCTGGTTGATTTCTGCAGGCAGCAGAGTTTCATGGCTGAAATGTATGCTAGTTTTGATTGCGACATAACCTGCGGCAATGTGTTTGAAGACCTTGCTAACCTGTTATCAAAAAGTGCATTTCCGGTAAATGGACCTGTCTCTGCAGTGCATATTGTTGCACTGGATGGTCTGATATCCATGATTAAAGGTATGGCTGATAAGATAGGCAATGAATTGTCCCTTCCAGAAGAGGCTTCAGAAGATCTTGAGGGATATAAAGCGTTCTGGACAATGAAATGTGAAAACTACAGTGACCCTAAATGTTGGATTCCACATGTCCGTAAGATGAGACAGATTAAGAAAAGGTTAATGGTTGGAGTGGATCACTTTAATCAGGATCCTAAGAAGGGTCTAGAATTTCTCCAAGGAATGCATCTGCTGCCTGAGAACCTTGACCCTCAGAGTGTAGCATCTTTCTTCCGGTACACAGCTGGGTTAGATAAGAATCTTATTGGAGATTTCCTTGGAAATCATGGTGAATTTCATGTTATGGTGCTTCAGGAATTTGCAGGAACTTTTGACTTTCGAGGCATGAATTTGGATACTGCATTGCGTCTTTTCTTGGGAACTTTCAGGTTGCCTGGAGAATCACAGAAAATACAGAGGGTGCTTGAAGCATTTGTTGAGAGATATTATGAGCAGTCACCTCAGATATTGGCTAACAAAGATGCTGCTCTTGTGCTGTCATACTCGCTTATAATGCTGAACACAGATCAACACAATGTACAAGTTAAGAAAAAGATGACTGAAGAAGATTTCATCCGTAACAACCGGCGCACTAATGGAGGGAAAGATTTTCCTCGAGAGTACCTTTCAGATCTTTTCCGCTCAATCTGTGAAAATGAAATCCAGATGATTCCTGAGCAAGGTTCTGGTTTTCCATTGATGACATCAGGTCGCTGGATTAATGTACTGCACAAATCCAAAATTACTGGTCCATTCATTGTCTGTGATTCTAGAGTGCTCCTTGACTACGACATGTTTACCATCCTGTCAGGTCCCACAATTGCTGCCATGTCGGTGGTTTTTGATCAGACAGAGCATGAAGAAGTATTGAACACATGCGTTGATGGATTCTTGGCGATTGCCAAAATTTCTGCCTCTTATCATTTTGATGATGTATTGGATGATTTGGTCGTGTCTCTCTGCAAATTCACGGCCCACTTGACTCAATTATCTGTTGATGATGCCATTTTAGCCTTTGGAGATGACACTAAAGCAAGGATGGCAACCACTACAGTTTTCACCATAGCAAACAGGTATGGCGATTACATCCATTCTGGCTGGAAAAATATACTGGATTGTGTCTTGAGCTTCCACATGCTTGGCCTTCTACCTGCTCGGCTTGCTAGTGATGCAGCTAATGATACAGAGCAGTCTTCTGACCTGGAGAAGGTGAAACCTGCTCCAGGTTCTTCCTCAACATCACATTCACCATCTGGAATCACTCCTCGGAAGTCATCTGGCTTGATGAGTCGTTTCAGCCAGCTCTTATCTTTTGATGTGGAAGAGCCAAGGTCACTGCCTATTGAGGAGCAGCTTGCAGCTCATCAGCATACTCGTGAAACCATACAAAGTTGCCACATTGATAGCATATTTGCAGATAGTAAATTCCTCCAAGCTGAGTCTCTATTGCAGCTTGTGAGGTCACTTGTCCTGGCTGCAAACCGTCTCAGTAAGGGAACTAGCCCTGTGGAGGATGAAGGTGCTGCAGTTTTCTGCTTGGAGTTACTGATTGCCATTACACTTAATAACAGGGATAGGATTATGCTTATTTGGCAAGAAGTTTATGAGCATATATCCAATGTTGTTCAGTCGACCGTAATGCCATGCACTCTAGTGGAAAAGGCTGTGTTTGGGCTCCTTAGGATATGTCAGCGATTGCTTCCCTATAAGGAAAATCTGATAGATGAGCTCCTCAAGTCACTGCAACTGATATTGAAACTTGATGCTCGAGTTGCTGATGCTTACTGTGAACAGATTACACAAGAAGTCATGCGTCTTGTAAAAGCAAATGCCACTCATATCAGATCCCATATGGGTTGGCGCACGATCACTTCCCTCCTATCCATCACAGCTCGACATCCAGAAGCAGCAGAAATTGGATTTGAGACATTAGCATTTATCATGACTGATGGGGCACATCTTTTGCCATTGAACTATGTTATTTGTGTTGATGCTGCAAGACAGTTTGCAGAATCTCGATTGGGGGATGTTGACCGGTCTGTTTCTGCCCTAGATATGATGGCTGGTTCTGTTGTTTGTCTGGCAAGATGGTCTTCTGAGGCTAAAATTGCAGCAGGGCAGGAGGATGCTATGAAAGTGAGTCAAGATATTGGGGAGATGTGGCTGAGGCTGGTGCAAGGACTAAGGAACGTGTGTCAAGATCATAGAGAAGAGGTGAGAAACCATGCTATTTTAATGTTACAGAGGACTATGGCTGGAGTGGATGTGATTCACCTTCCAAATACCCTGTGGTTCCAGTGTTTTGATTTGGTGATCTTTACATTGCTTGATGAGTTGTTGGACATTTCACTGGAGAGCTCTCCAAGGAATTTCCGGAAAATGGAGGAAACGCTTGTCCTAGCAATGAAACTAATGACAAAAGCATTCTTGCAACAACTGCAGGATCTGTCAAAGTTACAATCCTTTTGTAGACTATGGCTAGGAGTTCTTAGTCGTATGGAGAGATACATGAAGGTAAAATTCCGAGGAAAGCGTAGTGAGAGGATACATGAATTAGTTCCTGAGCTTCTCAAGAACATATTGCTAGTGATGAAGACAACAGGAGTTCTCTTACCGAGTGATGATATTGGTGGGGATAGTTTTTGGCAATTGACATGGTTGCATGTGAAGAATATTTGTCCATCTTTGCAATCAGAAGTGTTCCTAGATCATGAATTAGAACAATTGCAGGCAAAGAACATAAAAACAGGGGGAGTTCCTGCACCTGATGAGATTGTGCTTGTTCCATCTAGTGAGACAACAGTGTGAAGCTAATTATGGGGTAGAGAATTACAGATTATACTGTGATTTTTTTCAGAAATATAATGCCTCAATAATGTGCCTGCCTAGAATCAGTTGCGCTGGTTGTTTAACAAAGGCATCAGCCTTCTAAAGTTGTCCATCCATGTTTACAGTTGAGAAGCTTGAGAATTTAGTTTAACTGAAGATTTATAGAGGATATAAGGTTATTGTGGAATCCCATTCCAGAGCTTAATTCTACATTTATAATTCGAGCACCTAATTTTTGGCGGAAATGCTACATAATTTTTGCACCCCTGCGTATTCATTGGAGTGATTCTGTTGGAGAATGCATTACTCACTTCAGCTTTTATAAGAGGGACTGAATAGAGATCCCTTGCATAAATTTTGTAGTTTGTACTTATTAATCACTGTACCAAAAGCTTTTATTCTCCTTGTAAAAAAAAAAAAAAAAAACTTTTATTCTCTGTATACTGTCGTATCATTTTTTTTTTTTTTTATCAAAAGTAGAATGTTTTTCTTTGAAAAAACACAGAAAGATATCTTGCCTTTTACACCTCTATTCTGTTAATTATTAAATAATATTTTTTATATTAAGGGAAAAAAATATATATATTTACGAATAACAGTAATACCGGATATTCTCCGCTTCAGCGGAGCGGGGCAAAGCTTATCCGTACAAGCAAATGTATGCAAAATAATTTTTACAGCTGTCAATAGGCAAATACAATATTCGAAGGCCAATACCATACGATCATTTACTATCTCTCCCATTATACACCATTCTTGCCCCCACGCGAACGTGCACCGTCATTTTGATCATTCGAAATTTCACAAACCACCACCCACAACCATCTTCTAGAGGGTCCTACGCCTAACTCCGGCCATCTCCGCCACGATCATACCAGGTTCTGTTATATTCCGTCGTTTAATTCTAATTCATTTAGTTAATCGAAGGATCTTAGTTTAAAATCGATGATTTTTGGTTCAGATCGATCTTTTTTATCAGAAATTGGAAGGATGAGTGAAGTATTTGAAGGATACGAGCGCCAATACTGCGAGCTCTCGGCGAATCTTACGAGGAAGTGTACGGCAGCTGGTGCTGTTGATGGAGGTAAATTTCGTAATTGGAACGGGTTAATCGCTAATAATCGAATTCTCGTTTTTATTTTGGCTGATTTGAAGTTTTTATTTGAGTAAATTTTAGGTTACTAAAGTAAGATCCAAATTTCCTTCTTATTGTGATTTACCACTTGCAATTTGTGTATACTTTGAAATTGAAAAGCTTAATGAGCTTAAGATTATCCTGGAGAATAGCTTATTATTGTTCTATGCTTAGCATTTCTATGGAGGTTTATGGATATTAAACTTATTGATAATTGTTAATGGTTACTTGATAAGGATTATCTAGTTGAGATGAAGTTCAAAAAATTTGGTGCATAGCTCAGAGGAACAAATCTAACATTTGTTGCCATAGAAGAATTTCGTTTTAGTATATATATTTTTGAAGTTTTCTGGGTGGAATTTGACAATCACTTGTTGTATTTCAATCTAATATAAGTTTTGAGTATATGATTACCTAATGCATGTATTTCATGTGCATCTTATTCTTTTTCTTTATTCAAAATTTGGATTTTGATAGTGAATTTGTCATAACAAACACCATTGAATGCATACTTTTGATTGTCAAATACTGGTCATCCTGTAGAGCAAAAGAAGCAAAAGCTTTCTGAAGTTAAAGCTGGGTTGGAGGATGCAGAATCTTTGGTATCTCTTTGACGTAATTTCAACAGGATATTGCTTTAATGTTTTCTACTTATATCCTTCCCTGTTAATTAATATATGCTGTCCCTATTTTCTAGATTCGCAAAATGGACCTTGAAGCAAGAAGTTTACAGCCAAATGTCAAGGCTGTCCTTCTGGCTAAGTTGAGGGAATATAAGTCGGATCTGAACAATCTGAAAAGTGAAGTTAAAAGAATTGCATCTGGTAACCTAAATCTAGCTGCCCGAGATGCACTGTTGGAGTCAGGAATGGCTGATGCATTGACGGTATGTCTCATTCTATACTATTTTCTTCAATACGTTAATAGTTCCAAGTGCCATGGTGATCCATTTTTTGGTAATGATCCTGTCATACATGCTCTTATTTGTTGAATTGAAGTGTGTTTCTTTTTTAAGGGCTTCCACTTTACAGATTAACATTTTCTTCATCTTATGTCATTTGTTGATACTCTTCCTAGTTGTAACTGTTTGGCTATGTTATCATAGAAAAGAACTAGTTGTTTACTCTGATTTATCCTAGAAATGTCTTCTGGTTGTGTAAATGTCACTGTTGTGTGTATACTTCATTGTCATCTTATTTAGTTATTTTTTGCATGGAGGAAGCAGTCACAATTAACCTAGATGATTGTTATGTTAAGGGTGCCAACATAAAATTTTAAATTCATCATGCTTCTTCCTGTTATAAATGGCTATTTTAGTTGTTTATGTTGGAGTGGACTTCGAGCTAAACTTTTATGCTACTTGTTATTGATTTCTTTAAATTCTGCCATACAGTTCTGACTCTCATCCTTCTTTCTCGACTGTGTTGAACATGTTTGCAATTTATGGTTGATGCAACTATAATAGGCCACAGCTGATCAAAGATCAAGATTAATGATGTCTACAGAGAGATTAAATCAGTCCAGTGACAGAATTAAAGACAGTAGAAGAACCATGCTAGAAACTGAAGAGCTTGGTGTTTCGATTCTTCAAGATCTGCATCAACAGCGACAATCTCTCTTGCATGCCCATAACACGGTATTCCTCCATTGAGTTTCTAGATTTTGGTACTTGTTTGCTTTTAATCTCAATTATGAAGCTGAAATTTTAGATTCGTTGTTTTTTTAATGTGGTTTTACTGGTGTTGTATTTTTAGCTCATCATGTTTTTGGTACCAACTACAATTTTTTTTTCTTTATCATATTTCTGATTAATTCTTCCTACAATTGAGCTTGTACCTGACCATTAAATATAATTATCTCAAATTACAATCATAATTGAACTAGTAATACCAAACACCACTGTATTTATTTGATTCTTTTCCCTATCCTGCAGCTACATGGAGTGGATGACAACATTGGCAAGAGCAAGAAAGTATTGACTTCAATTACTAGGAGGATGAACAAAAACAAGTGGATTATTGGTGCTGTTATTGCAGTCCTTGCTGTTGCTATCATCTTGATCTTGTACTTCAAACTCAAATAAGCAAAGACAATTCCCTCTTGTTTGCTCTCGGATTGTTTTATGGGGACGAGACTCCAATTTTTTTTTTTGTGTTGTCCTTGGTTAATTGTGTGATTTTGCATTTGAGTTATGCAAAGATGTTTGTTTTCATCTACTGCTGCGTACTTATCCATTTTTATCTTGCTGGGTGGATTTCAAGATATACCTTAAATATATATGTATTTTATGTCTATTTGGACTTTATTATTGCTAACTAACAATTCATAAAGATGATTGAGATTTGAGAATGGAGAAATATTTAGGAGTCATTGAGAAAGATATGGTGTATAAGTTGTTGTCAAAAGGATTTTTTTTTTAACTATTGTTTTTTAAGAATGCACAGCACTGAGGATTAGTTCCCGTCTTCTGGTCTTTTGTCCCTGTGTTGAAGCACTATAAACTTTGATCCGCTGAGTTACTGTCCCAGTCCCCAACTGGGAATTGTGGAATTGAGATTTCAGGGGGGAGAAGTTAATCTAGGATTAATTTGTCCTGTTCACAGGTTTATTGTTAGAAAAAAGAAAGAGAGAGAGAGAGAAATTGCACAACAATGAATTCCAATCCTATTATGTATACTGGATGAGAAATATGCCCAAGTCAGAGGGTAGCAGACACGAAATCAAAATAAAAAGCTTGTGGCTCGAGCTCGTAGCGAAGCTCATTCTTGATTTGAGTTTCCAAATTTATTTAATGAGAGCTACTATATCCCACTGTTCTCTAATACCGAACAGAATCATCTAAATTCTATTTATATTTTTTAAACGCATTAGGTAGCGCGGGTTTCAAATTATAGTTGCTCAGAAAATAAAGACGAGGAAAATACAAAACGCTGTGTGTGGTGCACAAAGGAAATAAAGGGTAGTTAAATAAAAAAAAAATAGAGGAAAAAAAATTTCTAATTTTCTTAAAAAGGAATTGAACTAATCTTCCCATTTTATGAAATGTCCCACCTATCTCAGTCTTCCATTACTACCTCGCTATTTCCGCTCCCTCCCCTGCTCATGAGCCCGCCAGTCCTCTCTCTTCACCGACTAGAAACTCCATGCCGTTATTCTAACAACTGGCGTCGCCGCCACTCCGAACACCTTCTTCCTCAATGCCTCCTCCACATGTATGCTCAATGCGGCATTATGAGCAATGCACGCCACCTGTTCTATCAAATTCCCCACTCACAAAAAGACACAGCAGATTGGACCTCCCTCTTATCAGGCGTAGGGATGGCAACCGGCGGGGTTGGGAGCCATTCCCACCTTAGCGGAAAATTTTCATCTCCGTTTCTCTCTCACATGTGAAGACAATTTAGTTTTTATTCTCATCCCATCCTGCAAATATTTTCATTCTTCACTTAAATTTTACTAAATTTATATTTATTTATAAAATTTATAAATAATAATTAAAAATAAAAATAAATTTATTTAAAAAATATTATTAAAATTTAAATACACAAAGCATAATCAAATAATTAAAATATATATTAAAAATATTTTATAATAAATAAAATAAAATTAAACTTTTTATTTTTTTATTTTTATAAAAACTCTAATATATAAATATTATATATGTATTATATATATAATAATATTTAAATAATTATATTAGATATATTTAAATAATTGTAATATCAGATCCCGAAGAAATATTCACCATTCCCGCTTATTGAGAGATAAATCAAGAAATATCTACCCGTTCGGGTTAAATCTCCGTCTTCACGGGAATTCTCCGCCCATTGCCATCCCTATTCAGGTCTCACAAAATACAGCGCCACTCCTGCACCTGCATTTTCTTTGTTTTAAGGACGTTATCCTTGATGATGTAGCGTTTGTTTGCGTGTTTAGTTTGTGCGCGCGCGTAGGATATTTGGAGATGGGGAGGCAAGCGCATAGCTGTCTGGTAAAAACCGGTAATAAATTTGTATGTGAAAAGTGTGTTAATGAGTGAAGCAAGAAGAGTTTTCAGTGAAATGGATGAGCGCAATGTAGTTCGATGGAGTCTATTATTGGAGGGAGTGGTAAATTTGGAGGAGGTGGAGAATGGGAGGATGGTGTTTGATAATATGCCTGTGAGAAATGAGGTTGGTTAGACTATGATGATTGCAGGATATGTAGGAAGTGGTTTTTGCAAGAAGGGCTTTCTTCTTCTATCTGAAATGGTTTTAGGGTTAAAGTTAGGTTTGAATTATGTTACACTTTGTTCAATTTTATCGGCTTGTGCACAGTCAGGGGATGTGATAATGGGGAGTTGGGTTCATGTATGTTTTGAAGGCAATGAGAAAAGATATGGATACCATGGTAGGGTACATCTTTGGTGGACATGTACGCAAAATGCGGTAGAATAAATGTGGCATATGAAGTTATCAAGTACCTGCCAAGAAGGAATATGGTGGCATGGAATGCAATTCTTGGTGGTCTGGCAATGCATGGAAAGGGGAAAATTGTGCTGGATATATTTCCCAGGATGATTCAAGAAGCTAAGCCTGATGATTTGACCTTCATGGCTGTGCCAAGTGCCTGCAGCCACTCTAGTTTAGTTGATCAAGGTTACCATTATTTTCATAACCTTGATTCTGAGTATGGTGTAGCACCTAAAATTGAACACTATGCTTGTATGGTGGATCTTCTGGGCCGCGCAGGTCGTTTAGAAGAAGCAGAAATTTTGATAAAAAGATGCCAATGCCTCCAAATGAATTTATTCTAGGATCCTTTCGGGTTCTTGCAATGTCCACGAAAAGCTACAGCCTGGAGAAAAGATTCTGCAGGAGCTAATTCAGATGAATCCTCAAAATATTGAGCATCATGTATTGCTTTCAAATATGTATGCCATAACAGGAAAACAGGACAAGGCGAATTCTCTTTGACAGTTCCTCAAGAGCAAAGGCATAAAAAAGGTGCCAGGAATGAGTTCTATTCATGTTAATGGCCAAGTTCATCAGTTTAGCTCAGGGGATAAGTTACACCCGCGAACCCAGGAGATTTATCTGATGCGAGATGATATGATTCGAGAATTGAGATTGGCCGGTTATGTTCCTAATACTACTTCCCAAATTTTCTCTGGTTGTGATGGTAGGGAGGGGAACACAGTAAAGATGGAGGAGAAGGAACAGGCATTATTCTCCCACAGTGAGAAGCTAGCATTCTGTTTTGGGCTCATAAGCACAAGACCTGGCTCACCTCTATATATATTCAATAATCTACGTATATGTCAGGATTGTCATTCTGCTATTAAAATTGCTTCTGAGATTTACAAGCGAGAAATTATTGTTAGGGATCGTAATCGTTTTCATTGTTTCAAGCAGGGTTCATGATCTTGTTCTGATTAGTGCTGAACATAACTGTTGTATGTAAATAATTAAATAAATACAGTTCATTTTCATGCACCAGATTAATTTTTTTTGGTCAATTTGTATCCTTTAGTTTTCCATTAATCCAAGGAGGGACAATCAACTATGGCCAAGGTCCTGAATCTTGAATCGGAGGTAACATTTGCAGTTGGTCCTTACAATTTCATGAGTACTGAGAAAAAGCTCTTTTTTTTTTTTTTAAATGAAGAATGCACCTAATAGTAGACTAATTATGACAACAAGAAAAGTCTCATTTATTCCGTTCACATGTCATTGTGATCATTGTATTCTACAGAGATAATCTACCTCCCACATTTTGAGGTAAATCTACCCACATGACATGATTTTATTTTAGAATAAATAGTTTCATGTTCTAAAAACAAAAAAAATTGTATAAAACCATTTATGCCCTAGTGTAGGAAGAATAATTGAAATCAGGGCATGGATGAGAAGTTTCTATCTGTTTCATGGGACCATGGGAATTTGCTTTTCCTACCCTGCAATTGGTGATTTATCTTTTACCTGCCCTATTAATTATAACTATAAATAATTTTTTTATTCCGAGTATCAACATTAGGGGATGTAGCTCAAATGGTATAGCGCTCATTTTACATTCAATTTCATATCTTCAAAATTGAAAGACGATTCTAGTTTTTGTAAGAAAATTGCATGTCAGCTTGAATACTGAGGTTATATTCATACTTTTGTTGCCGGCCTTGCACAACAAAATGAATGCAAATGCCTAAAAATTTTCAATTACATATCCTACTGAAAATTTTCAAGTATTGTTCTCCAATTTCAGTCATTTTCCCAATCACCTCTATTGCTCTACTCAAATTTGGTCTTCTCTAGGATTGTCAAAAATAATAATAATGGCCAACTACAATTGATGAGTTCCAGAACGATTTCTGAACCTGAGATCCTCCATTTCTTCCAATTTCTCTTCTGTGCTTCACTTTTTTTTACAAACTGCAAGATGATCAAGCCATGATCAACAGTTCATACCATGTTCTTAGGTTGCCGCCTTTTGAATTCACTATAATCTGCGAGCAAGCTACTGTTGACTTTATGCTTCATGTCCTGCACCAATCCTGTTAACACCTGTTCCAAATCACAAATGTGAAACAGGTTGGTTAGAACAAAAATATACAATTAAATTCTGTTAAACAATGTCATATAAAGGTAAAGGTTTTTTTCCTAACTGTTTCAGCAACATTCCTACGAACATCTTCAGGAATTAAAGCAAGTACAGGAGGAAGAGCAAAGCTTATATTCATCTCTAGTTGACCTTTCAGCCGGGTTCGGGCTTCTACTCTATCAGCATATAATAATCCTTTCACTCCAAGGGAAAAATGAGATGGCTCAAAAACATTATCAAGTCCTTCAAGTTTCCATCTTGTCTGCACAAGAATGCTTTGGTATAGGTCATAAGAATAAAATTACAATTAAATACCTATGCAAATTTCAAGAAATATAATGCTTGCATGCAGCTTACAATATCAAGCTCGAGAAGCTTCACAATATTTTTGGGAACTTCTGGTGGGTAATCTCTCCCTCCTGATTTACATCTCAACCTCATGTCTACTACTGGAAACACAGTGAGAAACAAGAAATTAATGGGCAACATCTGAATTCTCCATTCTTCCTGCAAAAGTTAAATGAGAGGGGAGAGAGAGAGAGGAAGAGGACTTAATAATATGAGACTGGTTAGAATATGGATTAGAAGTACTCTAAAACATCTACATCACAATTTATATGAGAGATAAGCTATGTGAGAAAGCTATAATGTAAAATATTAGAAATGAATAGATTGTAACATTCAAATGACCATTTGCATTTGAATGTAGCAAAATTTCACATTGATGAAAGCCAGACAAATATTCAGAAAGCTAGTAGCTTTCCAGGTAGGCCAATTTGGTACAGTCATGGAGCGAACATGATCATGCGTATCATCAAACCTATTACAGAAGAATCAACTCTTATAAGGCAGGAAAACAAATTTAGTGAAGTATATGCATTCCAAGTCCTAACCATTTAAATTCCTATTTCTTTTCCTTCCCCATAAGTATTTGAATTAGGTTGAACATTGCTAATACTTTTACACTAGAGCCAGATAACTTGCTTACTCTCCTTCAAGAAGTTGCTGGAGATGTTTGCCTGTTACTTGGATACTACTAGTAATAGCAACTGCAACAACTGGGGTTGGTTCGATGAACTTTGGGTCATAGTCAAACCTGATGGGGGGCATGGTGGTAAGGTTGATGGAAAGGGAGCGAGCAACCCCTTTTTTTTTTTAAACTCAGCTAATAAACTAAAAATGGTTCTACACTTGATTCCTTACCCCAAGAAGGGCAATTAAGAAAAGTAACTCCAACAGGCATGGCTTTGTTTTTATGGATGTTACTTGGGAAACGAGACTGCTACATTACATAAATAAAATAAAAAAATGGTAGCAAAAATTTTTCTCTGTATCCACTCCATTCCATATTATCAGAAAAATTGTGCCCCAGCAAATGAATCATAAAAGACTTGGAACCCTAAAATGAAGTTAACAGAAAAATACCCAAATGATGGACAACTCCAAATGATTTTCATTATTCAATACAATGAGCAAAGAAGTTTTCTACTCTTAACTTGGCTAGTTGAAAACATAAAAATAACATATATAATTCCTGAGTAAATTCAAATAAAACAAAAGATTCTGAATAATTGATTGAACATTATATATTTTACTAGTTTATTTTTTCTCAATTTTTTTTCTTATAAATTACCTATATTACCTGTGCGATGAACTCAATTGCTAAAAATTCAAAGAGAATATGAAAACTAAAGGAGTTTTGAATAAAAATATAACAAAAACCTCATTAAGTCGTTGACTCCTCCGTTTGTCAGGAAACATTGCTTTGAAAACTCTGGGTTTATCCTCCAAATATCTATCAAAGGACGCCTGCGAAAAAAAAAAATCGGAAATTAAACCCATTAATTACAGGGAAAGAGTCAGAGAGAGAGAGAAAATGGGTTACCCCAGGAATCTCATAGAGTGGAACATCAGTAGAGATTCTTGAAGAATAGGTGGCAGGCTTAATTGCCATCTGATTCTTGATCAATGGTCTTCTTGATTTTGTATCAGCTACACCATAGCTTTGCCATTCTTGCTTCTTGAAGAACTTTTCCTTCCATTTCTTCTTAAAAGTATAATTGCTTGGAGCAAAGGAAATTGCTGCAATTTCACCCATTATTTTTCCCAACTTTAATTAAGCCTTAATAAGTTTGATTTTAATTTCTGCACAAATGATTGCTAATATATATAATATAAAGTTATGGAATGGAGTGTGGAGGAGGTAGAGGATGTGACAATTATTTGGTAGATAGAATGAAAGGTAAGCATCACTTGTCTGGATTTCCCTTTTATCTTGTCTGCCTGGAGTTTGGACCCATTGCCTTTTTCAGAGTGTTTACCTTCTATTAGTGGTTCTAAATAATTAGGATGATTGTCCTTAATAAGGTTTTTCTTTTTTTAATTTAAAATTATTTATCAGTTCTTAATGTTAAGAACGACTCTTTTGCATGCGTTTTGCACTTATTTTAGTTATATTTTTTAAAATATTTTAATATATAAAAATCACTATTATTATTTTATTAAATTTATAAATTAAATATTACTATTAATCTATTAATAAATATATAAATTACATATGAATTAACTAAAAAAAATATAAAAAGATATTAAATATAGTATTTTATATAAATTTTAATTACAACCTACAAAATATAACGATGTGAAAAAAAAATGATGAGATAATTTCACATAATTTTAGTTTTTAATCTATGACAAAAAAAAAAAATTTAAAAGTTACTTAACATATAAGAATTTTTTTTTAATTAACTCTTGAATGAACACAACTTTTATTATATAAATTTGGTATTTTTAGATTTTTTATGTCTAAATGAAAACTCTCTTTTTTTAAAAAAATAAATAAATATTTTTATGTATAAAAATATTAAAATATTCATCCCATGACAGAAATATCATATCAGAAAATATTAGAATAAAAATATCAACAGTAATTTAGTAGTGGTATTAAAAAAATAATATAAAGTATAATGAGAATAAAAGATGGGATTTGTTGATTTAATAAGATGAATAGTGGTATTACCTGATTTAGTTTGTAATTAATAATAATTAAAAAAAAATCCATTTCAATATCTAATAATGTAACCAATAGCTATAAAAGATAATAATGCAAATTACTAAAAAATTATGGTGATCTAATTTCAAAAAATGATCACTCATAGATTACTCAAATCATAACATTCTCAAGACATTACATCATGTAGAATAAAAGCAAAATCATCAAATCAGACAAGCCAAGCTTATTTAGAACTCAAAGTGCAGAAAGCTATGCTTCTGAAAAAAACATAGTTGATTGGTGATGAATCTTAGATTACCATATACGAATAGGGACCATCGTGCACATTTTATTTGTTGCATGTAGGATGCTTCTGTTTATTTGCCGAAAGCTTCTGTCTGAGTTTGTTCTCTGTACTCTGCTTCTATGATCCTTCATCACCTAAAGATCATAACTTTTATGCAGAATGTGGTATCCTCAGGCCCAATTTTTGGGCAAGCCATTGCTTTTCTTGATCAGGATCAATGAAATTATGCACAAGAAATTGTTCTGCTTCTTCATCTGACAGTTGTTTGCCCCATGCCACTCGTTTTTCAGGGCAACACCCTGGTCCATAACACCTGCAAATTCATTGAATGTAATCAAATTATATTCTTGATAATTTTTTCTTCATTTGGGTCCAAAACCAAAAAGAAATTCTCTCTTAAAATGGCATCCAAAAGCCACATATTTTATGTTCATGAAGAAAAGATTTCATATTAACAGTAGCTATTCAAAGTTCCAAGTCACACATATCCGCAAAGCAAAATATTAATTAAATCTGAGATACCTGAACTCGTAAAAGCAAGCGGTTCCCTCATTCTCAGGATTGTCCCAGTTGTGCCACCCTACGTGGTGGATGCATTGATCCATATATGTGTATGCAAAAAGCACCCTTCCAAAGGGTCCCCATGGACGTCCAAGATATGCATATGAAGACCCTCCATTACCGGTGATTACACATCTGCAGAAATGCAATGATTATTTATAGGATACCGCTTACCAAAAGGAACACAGAAAAATACTATTGCACATGACTTGTAAATGTAGCAAAATTCTATTACTCCTATTGCATAAGCCAAGATTGGAACCAGAGAAGCTAGAAAAAGGAAAAAAGGAGAGGTGGAAAGTAAAAGCCAAGCAAACACACACACACACACACCTCAAGAACACATAAGCAGTTGAATCATCTGCAGTTTTCCTGCTTTGTGCAGTTACAAAACCTGCTGCCTTGCAGTGGATATGACAATGCTCCAAAAGCGCAATGCTATTCCCAAAAATGAAGTCCACACTTCCTTCAATATAGCAATCTTTTAGATACTGTTTTCCATTATGCAGATACAGCGTATCCTGCATAAAAATTTCATAAGCAGTTTATTTGGTACCAATGCATTTGTAGGGTATACTGTCTCAATTTATTGATTTTCATTGTATAAATTTATAAATCTGAAAAATCCATGCAATTGAAGTTATCTTTCACTTTAAAATTATAAGAAACAAGCCCATTGATTGATATTTACAATCGCTGAAATATGTTTTGACCTGAAGAAATATACAATATCTCCAATCAGAAGACCCAAAATTTGACAGTATTCTATATCTTGCTTCAGGAACAGTTAAACCCTCATTCCCATTTGTAACGTGTTTAGTTACATCAAATTGCATGTTTTTACATTATTTTCTCACTCATTAAATGGTTAGATTGAATCATATGCTATCAGTTATTAGATTGCTTCATTTCACTGTATAGTTGATAAAGTTGTTAAAAATCTACAGAAAGTAAACATGAAGTTGCTGAAACAAACAAAATGAAAATAAGCATACCTGCCACCCAAGAAACCTACAATTATAGAAAGCACCCCGATCACCTGTCATCCTGACTGCCACAGCTTGATGTGAACCCTGGAAAAGGGCAAGGATAAAAACAGGAACAGGTGAGTTATTAAAAAACTTCAAATAATGAATCTAAATAGGTGCAATTTCCATGATATACACAACACCTCGAATTATAAATTCTGTACATAGCCAATAGATTAATCAAATCATTGCTGGGACCGTTCATAGGCTAAGCTGGGGTCTGGAAAATGTCAACTTCCAAAAGCCTGGATTAGCCCACCTAGCCTGTATTCTTCATAATTGAAGTCCGTGTCCAAACCCGAAAACAAGTTTAAGAGCTTGTTTGGTACACCTTGGAATCGGAATCTAAGTGAATAGGATTCTAAAACCTTCGATATATTTTTCCAAATTTATCTTTTAAATAATTAAATAGAATTTATTGAATAAATTAATAATTATACTTAAAAATATATATTATATCAATAAAAATTGGAATTATTATAAGTATTCAAATGCAAAAAAAAAAAAAAAAATAGAAAAGATTCTATATTATGTGTACCAAAGCAAAAAAGTAGAATTATATTCTTGGAATAAGATTCTATATTTCTATTCCCAATCCTAAGGTGCACTAAGCATACTCTAAATTTCATTGCTTATATAATCAAGTGCCCAAGTAAAAAATACTCATAAAAAAATTGAAGGTTGATTTTGTATTCAATACTCCAATTGTCTGTGAGAATGTGAATGCGAAACAAATGGAGGCTAATTATTCAAGAAGGTTCAATTTTTTAACAAAACAACCAAAGTATAAATTTCAAGAAAGCATATACATTTATCCAATTACTGACGAGATTAGAAATGAACAAAAAACCAAGGAACTTTAATTTACTTCACCTCAGGAGCAGAGTTCTCAAAAGTCATATTCTCAGCAATAAAATCTTTGCCTTTCACTATCAAACTCCCACACCCAAACGTCCCTGTCCCGATCGCCTCAGAGCTCTGCAAACCGGGAGGAAAAAACAATATCAGTAAACAAATCGGATACCCAAATGAGTCAGACGAAAAATTCTAGAAGAACCTGGTGGTGCTCGATTTTAGAGGCAGTATTATCCCAGGTGATGATAGTAACTTCAGGTTTTTGACCCATGAGGGTAATGAAATCCTTAGTCTTGGGAATATATACCGGCTCCTTGTACACTCCCGGCGCCACTCGAATGATCGTGCGGGTTTTGTTGGAGAGGGGCACAGCATCAATTGCTTCCTGCACTGTTTTGTAGTCACCGCTTCCATCTTGCGCCACCTTCATCTCTGGAGCCGCCATTGATTGATTGATTGATTAATAATCCTAAGTCTTCGTTAATAATCACAATCGAAAATTGAAGGATAATGCTTTGATTGAGCTAGCGAGAGCAGCTGTATATAAGCTTCATTGATTGGACTAGGTAAAGCATAGATCTAACGGTTTTCTTAGTTTCAGGGGAAAATTGTTTCCTCGAACATCCACATTACGCGGGCTAATTGCCCAGAAAAAGCGCGCTTTCAAGGAACTGTCGTTTTGTTAAAGAACGACCGGTTTTGTGCCGTCCAGTCGCTTCGTGCTTGTCCCTTTAAAATGAATAATTTAATATTTCTATAACGGTAACAAAACACGGTAAATAATAAAAAAAAAATTAACAGAAAGAAAAAAAGTTAATAATAATAATAATAAAAGTTAATAAATAAATAAAATCACTAATAAAATAGTTTTTCTTTTTTATTAAGATTAAATTAAGTCGATAAAATATATAATAAAATAAATGATTAAGTAAAACATACTCATTTTATTTTTTTTTTATTAAGATTAAATTAAGTCGATAAAATATATGATAAAACAAATGATTAAGTAAAACATACTCATTTTATTCACTTTAAAATAAACTCATATATTAAAGTGGATATATTATTTTTATATGAATAGAAAGAATATATTTTTATTGACGTATATCAGTTTCTAAATTGATGATTACCGATCTTCAATAGTCCAAGGAATTGAGAAAAGTTGTTGAAATTGAAGTTCATACAAAATTCTCAAATTATTATTTAGAGTTTCTTCAAATTGGGTGAGCAAATAAATTCTAAATTAAATCAAATTTAATGAATCATATATTAGGAGTATTAAGAGTGTATTGGTGTAGGTTTTAGCAATTTTAAAGTTGATTTGTGAAAAATATTGGTTTTGGACAGATTGGGTGAATTCACCAAACTTACTCTAGGTTTGATTTTTAATTTTATGATCAAATAAACTCCAATAAAATCAAAATTCATCATAGATCGAACTTAATAGAGAATGAATTGGACTTAAAAATACATCACCTATCCTAATTATTAATTTCTCTCTGAGTGTTTTTTTAGGCAAAACATTAGATTGAGTTGTTGACTTTGATAGTGTAAAATTTAATCCAGAGAAATTGGGAAATTTCGTCTTTTTTTTTTTTTAAATACAAAACAAATTACCTTATATATATATTAACACTGTAATCTTAAAATTATTAAAATGTTAAAAAAAAAATAGATTTGAGATGTAATTAGTAGCAATAATGTCCAGAAAAAGACTTGTAATCATAGCATTCTCAAGACATCAACACGTAAAGAGTAAAATTAAATTCATAAACAAACTAGTCATGCTTATATTACATAATCCAACATTTATAACATGGAATGTTTTCAGCAAAGAAAAAAAAAAGCTATTCTTATGCATAGCTTAAACTGTTCTACATGAAATAGAATCATTGCAGTACCTATAATAAATAGAACCATTGCAGTACCTATAATGCACCTTTTATTTGTTGCATATAGAAGTTTACATAGCCTCGATTCTATAATTATTTGCTGAAAGCTTCCATCTGAGGCTGCACTCTTCTCGTCGGATACTTTATCGCCTTACATTATGACTTCTACGCAGAATGTGGTATTCTCAGGGCCATTTTTTGGGCAAGCCATGGCCTTTGTGGATCAGGGTCAATGAAATCGTGCATAATAAAATGTTCTGCTTCTTCATCTACCAGTTCCCTGGCCCACGTCACCCTTTTTGAGGGGCAACTGCCTGGTCCAAAACACCTGTAATTCCAATTAAAGTTGGTCAAATTATATAAAAGATACTATTATTGATAATATAAAACATCTATTAACGAGTATAATGCTACAGGAAGCCAAAAAAAAAAGAGAGTTATGGACTTCTCTTTTTGACAAGCAAGTTACTGGCCTTCAAGATAAATCTACAAAGAAGGCCATTGTTTGTGATTAGTTAACAGAAGCGTTATCCATTCTGAGTTAAGAAGATGCCATAGAAAGAAACATTGAATCAGTGCCAAATACTGATTCACATCTTCCATCCCATTTTTGATAATTTTTCTTCAACGGGTCCAACACCAGAAAGAAATTATCTTTCAAAATAGTAATATTAGGCATCATCCAAACTCACTCTGTAAGTACATCCACATGGAAGGAAATGTAGTCAATGTTCAATTAGGAAATTTTCATATGAACAGTATCTTCCATAGTTCAAAACCAAAGATCTGCAGAGCAAAATATTTAACATGAGATACCTGAATTCATAAAAGCAAGCACTTCTTTCATTCTCAGCTTTGCCCCAATTATTCCAGCCTACATGTCTAATACATTGATCCATGTACGAGTATGCAAAAACCACCCTTCCAAAGGGTCCCCATGGACGTCCAAGATATGAATATGAAGACCCTCCATTACCAGTTATTACACATCTGCAGAAATGCAATGATTATTCATAGAACAACATAAGTGTACAGAAAATGGGGACTACGAGAAACTGTCCATAACCAGAATTTGCAGCATTCAATGTGGCCAATTATTTAAAAAAAAAAACGTCAGATTTAACCAGAAGAAAAAGCTATAATGCATGTTACTAGATCCTTCACAATTAAACTTTTCAATTATCAGTGTCCGACTCTCGGACATGCACCCTCACTAGAAACCCACACATCCACTTTAAATAGATTTTTGGAGGTAGAATTATAATTTAGGGAAAAAAAATCAAACTATAAATGATGACTGCATAATACAATAAAACAGGGTAAAGTGATCCTATAATGCTGCAATCATTACTTAACAACTAAGCATACGCTGTGCTGTTGAGAGGAGATCCAAATAATTAAGTGAAAAGGAGTTAGGTCCATCTTAAAGGAAGGTAAGAAAGCAATATGAGAAATGTAACTCTTCATAACTCTAGACCACACAGGTATTAAACCTCATAAAAAAGTGGCTAAACCTTAGTCCAAACTGAACCTTTTTCTTACCCATCCAGAGTGTTAAATTCTAAAATATAAACACAGGGATGCAATTTAAAATTCCAATTGAACTCCACAAATTATAACCATATGAAGTCCACTGCACAAATTGGGATTCCCTATTGAGCTCTAAATTCTAATGTATGATACCTGTTACCTCATCTATCAGACAGTTGAGTTTGTGGTGACTATTAGAATAAAGGCTTTGGATGTTAAAAATACACCTGACCAGACAAGAACCAAAACTCAGCTAATATAGAGTACTTAGTTAAGTATTAACATCTGTGCTCGTCTTATCAAAATTGATGTTGGTTTATATAACTCTCAGTAAGCATGTGAATTCTATTGAGGCAGCAAAATACTATTTAAAACTATTGCAAAAGCCAAGACTGGAACCTGATGAAAAAGAAAAAAAGAAGACAGGAGGGGAAGTAAAATTCAATCAACCACAAATGGTTACACCTGGTCCTCAACCACACATGAACCTTACGGAAAGCTAGGAAAAAGAAAAAAAAAAAGAGAGAGAGAGAGAGAGAAAGATACGGAAAGTGAAAGCCAATCAACCACACACGGACACACCTCAAGAACACATAACCAGTTGATTCTTGAGAAGATTTTCTGCTTTGTGCAGTTATGAAACCAGCAGACTTGCAGTGGATATGACAGTGCTCCAAGAGTGCAGTGCTATTCCCAAAAATGAAGTCCACACTTCCTTCAATATAGCAATCTTTTAGATACTGTTTTCCGTAATGCAGATACAGTGTGTCCTGCGCAAAAATTTGAAAGCAGGTATATTTGGCTGCAAAACATATGCATGATAGTAACTCCAAATTCTGTATCATTTTTTTTTTTTTATTTTGTTTATGTAACTGTGTAAATCTTAGAAAATTCTATAATAGAAATCATCTTTCAATTTAAACACTATCTACTTGCCAATTATAGGAAACAAGCCTATTCTTACAAATCTATAACCAGGCCAATATATTTTGTCTTCGAGAAAATATATCTCCAATCAGAAGATGTACAATTTGACAATATTCTTTATCTTGTTTCAGAAACAATTCAACCCTCATTCTCATTTTTCCTTGACATCAACTGCATTTTTTCACTTTATTTTCCAGGTCACTAAGTTTTAAACTGAATCATATGTTATGTTATACTGAATAGAGATTACTTCATGTCACTGTATCTGTATATCCTATAAGTTAACCTGCTCAGAAAGTCAGTGTTCTTAAATTCTACAACAAATAAACATGATGTTGCAGAAACAAGCAAAACAGACTAAGCAATTAAGCACACCTGCCACCCAAGAAATCTACAATTATAGAAAGCACACCGATCAGCTGTCACTCTGATTGCCACAGCTTGACCTGAACCCTGGAAAAGGATAAAGATAAAAAAAAAAAACAGAAACCAGTTATTAAACAGCTTCAAATAATTCATAAAACAATTTCAACAGTTGCACGTTTGACAATATACGAATACATCAAATTATAAATTCTGCTCATAGCCAATAGCTTAAATCGAAGTTTCATATAAGCTATGAATGGACAAAAAAAAAAGGTGATCGGTGTTCATATAGTCAAATCCCCAATTGTAAAATACTCACAAAACAAACCAAAAGGTTCAATATTTTAACAAACCCAATATTTTTTGTGCAGAACAAAAAACACAAATCTCAAGCATCCATATACATTTGTCCTGTCACTGAACTGACAGTGACAACATTACAAGTAAACAAAAAGCAACGAACTTTACCTCAGGAGAAGAGTTTTCAAAGGTGATATTCTCAGCAATAAAATCTTCCCCTTCTACTATCACACTTCCACACCCAAACGTCCCTGTTCCAATCACCCGAGACACCTGCAAAAAAAAAAACATATCAACAATTTTGCTTACTCAAACGAGTAAGCTGCCAAAGTGAGTCGCAAAAGTTAATATGGGGATGACCTGGTGGTGGTCGATTTTGGTGGCGGTATTGTTCCAGGTGAGTACAGTATCCTCAGGGCTTAGACCCGCGAGGGTAATAAGATTCTTAGTCTTGGGCACATACACCGGTTGCCTATAAATCCCAGGCGCCACACGAATAACCGTCCGGCAAGTGTTGCAGAGTGGAACGGCGTCAATTGCTTCTTGAACCATGGTGTAGTCACCGGTCCCATCCTGTGCCACCGATAGAACTCGAGCAGCCATTGATTAGATTACAAACTCTTCCTCTTTGTATGTATTGGAAATGGCGATGGGATCAATCGGCGAATACAAGCAACAGACAAATAGAAAAGGGTAAGAAAAGAAAGGAATTTGAGTTTACTTAGTTAGCAATCGCTAATTCAACCAGCGAAAAGGAAAATCCTTTACTTGTTATTATCCATATAAGCGTCTAAATTTGAGTTTTTACTATTAGTATTTCAAGATATTTTAATAAATTTAATTAAAAAATAATTTAATTAATGACATATTTTTATTTCATTTTAATTAAATTATATTTAATTAGTTATATATTTTTTTTCAATATATTTAAAATATATATTGAATATAAAGAATTAAATAATTTAATAGATTTAAAAGTCTGAAATATTAGATAATAATTTTAAAAAAACTTCACAAAAGTTAAAAGTATTTAATTAAAATTTTAAAAACTTAAAAAAAATTATTAAAATCAATTGATATTCAATTATAATTTTCATAGAGTTTTAAAAAATAAACAACTATTTAAAAAGTTATTGACTTTTATATTAATAGAATTTTATATATTTTTATTGATTTTTATATAATTTATGAATAAAATATATATTTAAAAGTCTTTCACGATTTCAATTAATTTTTTTTTATAAGTTATAGAAGTTTCATGTTTAAAAAAAAAAACTTTTAGTATTTAATTGAGGTTCTTTGTGTTATTCATTTTTTTTCTTTTTTTTGTTGTTTTTATTCATTGAATTTTTTTTTCATGTCCTCCTTCTTCTTTTTTATTCATTGAATTTTTTTTATATTGTTCGTATATTTTTTTTATTCGAATTTATTAAAATAATTTGTTTAATATTTTCTGTTAATTTTTAAATTATAAAATTAATTTCACATTTTTTTATCTATTTTAACTTTTACATTTTAACTTTGGTATTTAGATTGAACAATAATATTTAATTGATAATTCAAACTATTATTTATTATTTTAAATATTTATTTTTATTACATGAAAAATATAAATTTATTATATTTATATAAAATAAATATTAAAAATCAATAAAAATATATTAATATCCATAAAAATCTATCAACATCTATAAAAAAAATTTAAAATAAAATCTTCAAAATCATTCATAAATTTATAAATTACGCAAAAATTATTAAAAAATTATGAATTCTACAAAAATCATTCACTTAAAAAAAAAGTTTATAAATATTTTTAAAAATCTTAATTGTTACATTTCTAATTTATATGGAATTTATTATAAAATTATTAAAACATAATAAGATTTTATTTAATTAAATATATATTTATTGAATTGTATTGATATGGTTTTTTTTTCTAATAATATAGAGTACTTTTCATTTATTCTATCATATTTCTCAATTAGGATTCATCATTTGTTTATGATCTTAGAGTTGCTTGGTTGATTGGCATTGTGAAATTGATAGTAACTGAAAATCTTGAATTTGAAATAATTAGCTATTTTTAGCTGATGGATTTGACAAATAAAGGATAAAGTGGAAATTAGAGAACTCAGAGGAATCAAAATTATGAGAATCACAATAATCAATAGAGATTATTTGCTACTCCATGAATCTGATCATTCGGGAATGGTCTTGGCTCTATTAATAAGTAATAATTTTCTCATTTGGAGTCTATTCTATGAAAATCGCATTAGGAGGCAAAAGTTATATAAGTTAAATTAGGTTTTATTAACAGCAAACGTGAAGTGAAATAATGACAAATGGTTGATTGTATGGATTTTTAATCCTATTTAATAGGTATTTGATAAAATTTTTTGATTAATATATTAATTTTTTTTATTTTTAATAAAAATTTTAAATTGAAATATTTTTGAAAAAATTATTACTTTTTTAATTAAAAAGATTAAATTATCCTCTAAAAATAATATTTAAATAAATAAATAAATATTAATATTTATTTTTAATCGATATTGAATATAATAACAACTTACAGCTAATAATAATTTTATTAAATATTTATAATAATTAATTATTAAATAATATCAATTATCAATCAATAACTAATAATTAATACCAACAATTAAATTAATTTTATAATCATTATATGGCTGGCAATACTTGACAGCTCAGCTACAAGACTTGTTTAAGTTGAATTTTCTAAGCTCATCATGGATACTCAATCTATTGATTAGTTGCAACAAAATTAAAATGGAATTATCATTAGGATAAAATATTATTTAATACATAAAAATTAATAAAATTAATATTTGAATTTTTATATTTTTAAAAAATAATTATTAAATTTTTTAAATTTCATTTTGTTACAATAATTAATTATTCCATTGATTTTTTTAAAAAAATTAAAAATAAATTAAAATAAATTATTTTTTCAAAATATCCTCATATTCAATTTCTATATTTTTTTCTTCATTTTCTTTATATTTTATTTCATTTCATTTCCATTTCCTTTGTAAAAAACTCACATTGAAATATTTTATTCTTAATTAATATGTAAATTTTAAATTTGTTGAAATTAAAAAAAATAAAATTTATGTGTGAATATTGTGATTAGTGAAATTGTGTAGAGAATAAAAGATTTGATTGTGAAAAAAAATGAAAAAAATTTGAGATAAGTTTTAATGGAATGACATGAAAATAAAATTTGATGAAAAATAAGAAATATTTTTATTTTTTTAACTATATTTAATGATCAAATAGACGAAAAAATTAATTTTTATGATGAAATTAAATGTGAAAAACTTCATAGTTATTTTTCATAGTTATTTTTTGACAATGCAAAAATTTTAATTTAATTTTTATATTAAAATTTTAAATTTAAATAGAATTAACTGCAAAAATAAGATATAATTACAAAATTACACAATTTATAGTAAACTTAACTATAATAACAAAATTCATCCGTTTAAAAATAAATAAAAAAAGAAAAGTTCTCAATTATGGGACGGGACTCGAGATCATAAAAGGCAAAAATGCCATCTCATTAAGGGTCCACACTTTTTAAGAGTGGGATCAAGCAGTCACCAATTAAACAAAGACACATATTCAATACGTGTCACTTAACGGCTAAACCACCTGGCCCACCTTGATAAAGATCAAAGATATACACTTCCAAAACGACACCGTAACTTTCCGACAAAGCAGAACGAAAACGCAGTCGTTTCTCAAACCCTGGAGCGACGTCCATCGCTATAAAATGGCCACCCACCACTATTTCAATTACCACAACCATCTCAGAAAAAAAACTTAAATATTGAGCTGTCAAACGATGCCGTACTATTCGAGAGGCGACGACGACGTTGATGATTTCGACGAGTATGATCCGACACCGTATGGTGGCGGATACGACATTGTCTTGACGTACGGACGTCCTATTCCACCGTCCGATGAGACATGCTACCAGAATAGTTCATCGGCCGGTGAGATCGACTATGATCGTCCCAGCTACACCTCCTACGCTGAGCCCTCCGCTTACGACGATGATCATCTCCAGGAGGAGTACAGCAGCTATGGCCGTCCTAAGCCGCGACCTGCTCCTGCTTATGGATACACTCCTGGTGGAGGAGGAGAAGTGTTTGTTGATGCTAAGCCTGAGCCTGCTTATGGGTTCCAGCCTGGAATGACAAGGCCTGGATCTGATTATGGATCTGGTGGATACGGTGGAAGGCCATCCAGTGAGGAGTATGGGTCAGGATACGGCCGGAGACCTGAATCCGAATATGGATCTGGTGGCTATGGTGGAAGCACCGATTATGAGAAACCAGCCGTCGAGGAATTTGGATCTGGCTATGGAAGAAGGCCAGAATCTGGATATGGATCAGGTGGATATGGTGGGAGACCCGATAATGAGAAGCCACCCAGTGAGGAATATGGATCTGGCTATGGAAGAAGGCCAGAATCTGGATATGGATCAGGTGGATATGGTGGGAGACCCGATTATGAGAAGCCACCCAGTGAGGAATATGGATCGGGTTATGGCCGCAGACCAGAATCAGAATATGGGTCAGGTGGATATGGTGGGAGACCCGATTATGAGAAGCCACCCAGTGAGGAGTATGGATCTGGATATGGCAGGAGACCTGAATCTGGGTATGGAGAGAGTACCGAGTACGAGAGGCCCAGTTCAGAATATGGAGGCGGATATGGGCGGAAGCCTACTTTTGGGGAAGAAGGTGGTTATGAAGGGAGGCCTGAGTATGAGAGGCCGAGCTATGGAAATGAGCCACCGAGAAGGCCGAGGCAAGAAGAGGAGTATGAGAGGCCGGCTTATGAAAGGCGTGATGATGATGATGATGATGATGATGACTCTCGCAAGAAGTATGGTTATGGTGGTGAAGAGGGCTATGGTAGCAAGAAATATGTAAGCAGTTCCTAACTTTTAACTCATTTAATGTTTTATATTAGTAAGTAAATTATTTAATGCTTTATGTTTGTAAGTAAATTATTTAATGTTTTATGTTTGCTAGTAAATTATTTAATGTTTTATGTTTGGAAGTAAACTATGTCCATGTTAATGAAATCCTAGTTCTTGTTTGGTGGCAAAGAATGTTTGATCTCGCACTTGAATAATTTGATTTCTTTCTGTTTTATTTGGTATTAGGTGGTCTGGTCTAATCAATCAATGGAGGATTTTTGTGCACTGTGATTTTCTTACTATATTTTCTTTTTCAGATATTGGCATTACAACTCAGTTCTAGTTGCAGAATTAATTAGTTATAGATTGAGTGATGGTTTTGAAAATCAGTAGAGAAGTCCAATGCACAATATGCAATCATATAATTAGGTCAATAAGATTAGTTGCAAAGACTGAGTTTGGTATGGAATAAGTTGGAAAGGTTGGCTTGGGGCTAAGCACATTCCTTTACCAATTTGATCAATGTTATATGAAAGTGTGCCTTGGTGCAGGAATCCTATTATTAGTAGCAATTTGCCATGAAAATATATGCTTAGTCCATATTTGTCACACAACTGCACCTGGATGTTTTATGGGATTTACTTCTTTGTATTTCTTTCTTTTACTGAAATGCTTAGTTGCACTAGGCTTCCAGTTATTATGATCTAACATTTTCTGAACAGTTTTAAGATGTACAATACATCTAAATCTCAAACAAACTCGATTCTCTGTTGGTGATTTTTTGTCATCCTATATCTCGTACTCAGAAGATATCCAGAGAAATTGTTGTCTTGTTACAACTCCTTATCTGTGCATGCAACTCATTCTTTTGTGTGGTACTTGGTATCTTAGCACTAATAAGAGTGCGATGGGGAGGCATGGACCTAATTAGGCATAAGTGATTCAAGTGCCTCATGGGAACCGTAATTGCTTTTAAACATGTTCATTTGAAAAGGGGAAAATGAAAACTCACACATATATATATATCTATATATATAAATAAATTTCTAAGGGATCACATGTTTTCAATAAAAGTAGAAGAATATTCTGCCAGTTTCCTGTCTAAATAGAATTGCTCTTACAAATTTCCATTTATCCAATATGTATGAATTTGCCATTACTTTGTCTTGTACTTCTCTGAGATCTGTCTGACCACGAGTGCAATCAACAGGGAGATGATGACTCTGATGATGGCGACGAGGAGAAGAAGCATCGTCACCACCACAAGCACCACCACAAGCACTATGATGACGAGTGAAGGAGCCATTCTTAATGGGATTCATGCTATTATTGGCTACTAAATAAAGGACTGAGGCATGTTTCCTTTTTAACAATGCTTTTGTTGAAGAGTTCTTTGTACTTGTATGTTTCTTCTAGTATGTGTGGACACATCATGTTACTAGGATTCATGCCACAATTAGTTACTAGGCATGTTTTCTTGTTTATGTTAAACCTATTATGTGTATGTGCTCTTAAATAAAACCCCAAACCTATGAGTTTGGTGTGTTTCTTAGATTGATTGTGGATGAATTGTTGACAACAGCAAATTGCATTGATTTCATAAAAGTTACTGGTGTGGGAATGGGATCTTCTCTCACACATCAGTGTATTTCTATCCATGTTGTTTGTAGGTTGTGGGAATACCCGCAATAACAAAGTCATTGATAGCAAGAACTAAAAGAATCGAGGGTAGCATAATATCAAAGAAGTACGAAGTAAATAAATAAGGTTTACAAGAAAAAGTGATGTTACAAGAATGGATTTTAGTTGCACTAAAGAAACACAAAAGTTATTGTCAATTCTGTCTTTCCATTCATCTCCTTATCAAGTCTTCTTATCTGCTACCAATTTGCCCCCTCAATGGTTTGACACAGTTTATAAAGACATCAAAAGAGTTGATATTCTTGTTGACATAGATTCTTTAGACGATCCATCCTAAATTGTCCTTGAGCTCGACGGAGCCGAGTATCTCACTCTCAACATGGAAAGTGGAAACACCAAGATCATAATCTTGTGCAGAAAGAAGCTTTTAGTCCGTCTTCATAACTTCAACTGGATAGGGAGCCAATAATGTGGAAATGTATTGTAGGCATAACTCAAAATTGAGCTGAAGTACACTAGGATGGAAAATCAGGCAATGATGAGCACAAGCCAGAACTAGGAGTTGAAGCCTCTTCCCCTGGATAAACCCCAAGTACATGAGGATCTTGTCATCTTGCTATTGAAGGTTGTAACAACTAACAAGGCAGCTGAGTAATTCTCTGCTTGTGTGCTTTCACAATACATGGAATGGGATAAAAACGAATTGTGTAGATATCGTCTTTAATTCTGGGATGTTACTAGGAAATGTAGATGATATTGATGACTGACGAGAATAAAAACATAACGGTGAGGCTGTTATGAATCATGAGAGAATCACATTTCAAAAAATAGCTTACACGATTTGAGAGCTTAAAATTCATATAAATCTCATATTAAAATCTTATATTTCAATGTGGGATTCACTAAATCTCATACTTTAGTCAATTAGGATCCTAATATTTTTCCGCGATTAAACAACCAACGTCCTAAAATTATTTTTTCTTCAATGTTATCAGTAATTTTAATCTAGCTTGTAAGGTACTCCTACCGACACTGATCCGAACTCGAATCATTTTTGTTTGAAACTATCAGTAATTTTAATTTAACTTGTAGGGTATTCTTACCGACACTAGTTCGAATTTGGATTATTTTTTTTTTCTCGAGACTACTAATAATTTTAATTTGATACTGACCGGAACTCGAATCATTTTTTTTTCTTAAGACTACTAATAATTTTAATTTAGCTTGTAGGATACTTCTATCGACATTGATCCGAACTTTGATTACTTTTTTTTTCTCGAAGCTACCAATAGTTTTAATCTGGTCTATAGGATACTCTTATCGATACTGGTCCGAATTCGAATTTTTTTTTTTCTCGAGGCTTTCAGTAATTTTAATATAGCCTGTAGGATGCTCCTACCAAATCTCGGGCTATTTGTCCGTGTGGGCATGTTTTGATATCAATTGTTATAAATCTTGGGAGAACTGTACCTCAAAAGCTAATTCAAATGGTTGGAGAGTTTAAAATTTATATAAACTCTATGTTGAAATCTCATACTTTAATGTGGAATTCATCAAGTCTCGTAACTTAGCTAACTAGGATCCTAATAGAGTCGAGGTAGAGAGTTTTCCACCTATTTACACAGCAAGGTTTGAAAAACTAGAGGAAGGCAATTTTGGATAGAGATGGAATAATAGAAGTTCGGTTGCTGCCTCCAGTGTTCAGCTTGCTTCACCTCAAATGAACGTTTTAGGCAGGATCGTGAGCCTCTAGTTGCAACATCCGCGTTGTCTCACTATATCTTATTCAATTGCCTTATTCATGAACTTATATAATCTGCACTATTAAAAATGAACGTGATTATGAAACTCAGCAATGGATGCATAAATCTGAGCACAGCCTCATAATAACCATTTCTACACCGTATAAGAATCAGTCTATAAGCAGCCTTTTGGGGACAAATATTTCTTCTGACTAAAGACAGGCAACCATGATTGTTGAAGAAAGCTTAGTTTATCTGGTGAGACAATGAACTTGGTTTCCTAATAGGATCTAAGCGTTCGTTGACTCTGATATTTGTAGCATCCACGATTAAATACACCAAGAGCACATTGCAAATATTGAGAATACTACAGGGTCAGAGCTAAATTTGGTACAGAAAGTTGTCCCCCTTACCTTTAGATAAAACACAAGATGTAAAGTTTATACTCCCACCCAACTGCAGCCTGGATTTTTTATTGCTCCACTTTCCTCCAATGCTTGCCGCATACCATTTGCTTCAGCTATACGACCTGAAGCAACATATATATCACGAAGGAGAATATAGTACCCTCCTTCATCTGGTTTTAACTCTAACAGCTTCTTCACAACCCTCTCCCCCATATCGACATTGCCATATATTCTGCAAGCTGCAAGTAAAGCTCCCCAAACAACATCATTACTTGGTATTGGCATGGTACCTATTAATTCGTACGCCTCTTCTAACCGGCCTGCCCGGCCTAACATGTCTACCATACACCCATAATGCTCAACACTTGCCTCAATTCTATATTCTGTCTGCATGCTTTGAAAAAGCCTGTACCCTTCATCAACCAAGCCCTTGTGTGTGTACGTGGTTAAAAGAGCTAAGAATGTCACCCCGTCAGGTTTAACCCCAGAATTTAACATAAAACTGAACAATCGAAATGCATCTTCAGCATATCCATGGTTAGCACATGCAGAAATCATTGAGTTCCATGTAATCAAGCTCTTCCTGCTCATATTATTGAAAACCTGCCATGCTCTATCCATACAACCACACTTCGCATACATATCAATCAATACATTACAGAGCGAAACCATCCACCCAAACCCATTCTCATCAATATAAGAATGGACATCAATTCCAGTTTCTACATCACCTAAATTCGTACACGCTGAAATCACACTAACGATAGTGACCTCATCTGGTCTTACTCCTGCATCTCTCATCTCCCAAAACAACTCTAATGCCTCCCTTGAACGCTTAGCTTGTGAATACCCAGAAACCATAGCAGTCCAAGAAACCACATCCTTTTCTGGCATAGCATCAAAAACCTGCCTAGCGAGCTCCAATTCTCCAGCCCTCACATGAGCCAAAACTAAACCAGACCATGATACAACATCCACTCCCACTATCTCATCAAACACTCTCCAAGCTGCCACAGGACTTCCCTTCACCGCATACAAATGAATCAATGCATTTTGAACAAACAAATGGGAACAAAACCCATATTTCAAGATTGCGCCATGTATCTCATCATAATCAACACGTAAAGGGAAGCTATGAATTTTATGCATTCTAGACCGAGCTTTTATCAAGAAATTGAAAGTAAATTCATCTGGGTCAATACAGTTTTGCTTCATTTGATTAAATAAAGACAATGAATAAGAAGGATAAGAACTTTTAGCATAGCCACGAATGATGGTATTATAGAAGAAAGTATTTGGTTGGGGCATTTGATCAAACATGCGGTGAGCGTAATCTAAATCACCTGAAGGTGAGACTGCAGCAAAGCGGAGCATTTTGCCAAGGACAATAGAGTTATTGTGGAGGTTTGTGAGGATGGAGTGAGCGTGAATTTGCTTTAGGTGGTTCATCGATTGGCAGGTCTCTGCCATGGAAGCCAGAGTTGCAGCAAGGGGGAGTATTGGCTTGCATTGTTGCTGGGATGGTAGGTGCATGCGGGTAGTAGTTTGTAAATTATAACTGATTTTTGTATTTAGGTGGAAGTGTGATCGTTGTTTGACACCCAAGGTTATCCTTGAGCCCTATATAAAATGTCATTCCCATGGAAAAGAGTCGAGAGACTCAGAATTTTAAACCAAACATCCCCTCATCAATAAAAATTTCTCATATATTTACACATATAAAGGGGTTCCAAACACTTTAATATGATATAGTATTAAAAACTTTCTATTAAGATATAAACATAATTTTAAAAAAATTAATGAATTAATTGGTTTTAATTTTAATATAACAAATTAAGATAAAATATGTTTTCTCTAAGAAAATTCGTAATAAAATTACCATTGCACTTTTCTTTAAAAAAGAAATTAAAATTCATGATTTTTGAGACATTTAGGTTTTTTAAAGATATTTACAAATTTTTTTTTTAATAAATGATTTTTTGTAAAATTTATGAATTTTTAATGATTTTTACAGAGTTTATAAATTTATTAATACCTTTTAATGATTTTATTTTAAAAAAAAAAATTATAAATTTTTGCAGATATTAATAGATTTTCATTAATTTATAATATTTATTTTATATTAATATTTTCATTGATTTTTAATATTTATTTATAGACATTGATAGACTTTTATTTGTATTGTCCTAGATTCTACTAATTCTTTATTTTAATGTATACAATACAAATAGATATTCTTCATCTTCTTGTCAAAGCTAAGCATAGCCAAAATTTCATGTGGAGTTTAACATTAATATATGTATACATTAGACAATTGCTTTATCATCAATAAATTTTTATTAGTTTTATAATTATTACCCATAAAAATTATATAATATAAAAATATATAAATATTAATTCAAGATAGATTTATATTAAAATAATATTATTTATATTTTATGAAATGAATATGCAATTGGCTTGTCCAAAAGATAACTAAAACTTGAATATTTATTTCACTGAAAACATGGTATGTTTTTGAGGGATTGGCTCCGTAATAGTATTTATTTTTTATTTCAACTATTAAAAATATTTTTAAATTAATTTATGTATTGTAGAAAAAATGAGACATTCTATCTATATATTTAAATATTATATAAATTAAATGTGAATTTATAATATTAAAAATAAATTTATTTAATGAGTTAAATTTTAAATTTTAATTTATAAAATTTTACTGAAAAAAAAAGCTTCAAATCTCAATTTTTTTTTAAAATTATAAATTATACAAATAACATATTTAAAAAATTTATTCAAATCTGATCCATCAATATGACTAATGTAAAATAAATATACTATTCAAAAATAAATTTATTATTTGATGTACAACTTACAAAAAAAAATGAGCTGAAATTTTACGAGATAGTGAAATATTTTTAAAGATTTTTTTTACTCATAAATTATTTAAAAAATCAATATAAACATATAAAAATCTATTAATTATAAAAATCAATAATTTATTAAATAATTATTTACTTTCATATACTTTATAAAAATTGTAATCAAAACTATAGACTTTTTTAAAAAATTTAAAAATTTTAATTAAATATTTTTTATTTAATTCTATTTTTTAATTAAATAGAATATTTCATAACTTTTTAAATACATTGTAATCTTTAATTTTATTTATTCAATACACTCCTTAATTTATAATTTTTTTATCTTCGTGGACCAGCATAAGTAAAGCCAAACTCGGAGAGCAGTCAAATCATAAGATCTTTGGTAAACAAATTACATATCCCAGGCTACTCGACTTATTTTATCACTTTGTTCCAGAAATTGCATGCAATCAACGAAAGACTTTATTTGATGGCTCTAAATTATTTTGGATATATATTTTTTATATATAATATGTATATATTATATTATATTTATGTAATTTTTAATATACATTTTAAAATTTTATATCTATTTTATGTAACTATATTTACTTTATGTAATAATAATTTAATTGGATCCAATTAAAATCTAGATAATAACTAAATTACGTTTAGTTTTATTATTCTCTTATTTTTTTTTTGCAAATTAATATGTGTATTATATAACTATAATGTAAGACCACCAAACATGACATGCTACACTTTTGTGTAACCACAACACCATTGTTGTCATCCTTCGCACTACTTAGCACCATCCCTACATCAATAACCAGGCTAGTTGCCCACTATATCTTCTCCCATTTTCTTCATTATCTTGTTAATGAAATGAATCCCTTCAATTAGAGCAAGTAAATGGATTGTTTTCAATAAATTAACATTAAACATTCAAATTACAAGCCAAAATTGAGAAAAGTGGATGGAACTCTATGATCTTTACTACCAACAACAGCCAATTGATAAACTGGTCTGCAAAATCAGCCTTTAAAAATGTGAAACTGCAGATACAAATGATAAGCAATGTAAAACTGCAGATACAAATGATAAGCACTTAAATGCTGCAGATTAGTTGTTAGAAAAAAACGAAATAGTAGATAATGTCCATGCAAAATTAGAGGAGCTTCTTCCTCTCAAAATATGTCTTCAGATGCCACAATTGCAAACCAGCCACTGAGAAGCAAACCACGAGTGAAAGGAGACTAAGGCCGGCCATGTTGGAGTTTGTTGATCTATTCAGTTTTTGCATTTCTTCCTCTCTGAAACCCCAACGAACAAATATTAAAAACTAAAAAAAATTAAACAATGTAAGGATAATTGAACAATAAGCTTCACTCCATGTCAAAGTTATTAAAACAAAATCTAGGCCTGGGTCTTCTCCCTTGTTCTGAAATAAACTGTTATCCTGCAAGCAGCCAATGAACTATAGCAAAAGCACAACAGGCCTGAGAAGACAGTATCGCATGGAATGATTTGTACATCCAAACAAAGCGCAACTAAAAAATTTCTGCTTTCAAGAGTTAAAAACTTATTTGCAATGGCAGATTCTTGCTCATCTCTTTGTCTCCTTGGGCAAAATGGCAACAATAATATGAATAATACATCAACAGAATGACAGTGACGACCATCCATTGCCTGAAGCCTGCCTATCTAAACACAATAGCAGTGAACACTAAGGTAAAACGGTGTTGACATCCATGATGTTATTTGTAGTAATCATGCAAAAAAAAAGGGGGTGGGGGTAGGGAGGGAGCAGGAGAAGAGGGCTTAATACAGGTTACTGCATTCATACCTCTCACGAAGATGAAACATCTCATCATGAATAGATGCGACCTTGTCATACAATTTCTTCAATTCAAGTTCCATGACCTAACAAAAGAGATGAAAATCATACATTAATCAAACCTTTAAGAGTAGTTCACATAGGATGTCAAAAGATATACATAGAAAATCTATCTTGAGCGCAGGAGTTCCCAACATCTATTGGAAATTTGAAAGGTTAGATTAAATCCATCCAACAAATGAACAACCATTTGATCAAGAAAATCAGAGCTCATTCATAAGTGGCATTCACCATTCTGGACAAAGAAATATCACCTCATAAAAGAGCAGAACCAATTTAAAATAAAAGAAATGGATTAGCCTTCAGAATGTTATGCCAAAACTAAAGAACTGGTCAATGGCTTAATTACAATTCAAAACTCAATTTTGACATTAACCATCTTGCCTACTGTATTGCATTACAACGCAGTATCAGAAAATTATAATCATATTCAGATAATCAGTAAGCATTTAACACAGAAAAGAGCAGCTGGAAATCAAAATATAACCATAAAAATATGATTGGCATTCACATGAAAATGAAATTTCATCTCCTAAACCAGCCAAAAACAAATACCAAGATTCATACAGCAGATATCAAGAACTTTTACAAGCAACTACTTAAATTACTACACCTCCATTGCAACGAAAAAATATCCAAAATAAACAAAGTAAAGATCAAACCCATTGCTCACTTCAATTTGTCCTTTCTTAGCAACATTTGACCAATCCATAGCTGCGACACCAGCTCTCCACTCAAAATCAACCGTCACAGTAATTTCTGGACTGTGTTCACTGGCCCGAAAGCAAGTCGAATAAACACCATCTTCAGCTGCAATAAATGCAAAATTACCCGAATCTATATGATTCCCATTATGATAAGTGCTCCCATGTGGCGATATCACCTACATCAAACATCCTCATCGTCACAACCAAATTATACCCAAAAGAAATTAAATTGATTTTTCTTCCTCATCGCAAAACCCTTCTAGTCCATCAGCAAAAAAAAAAAAAAAGACATCTTTAGATTATTTTGCCATTTCCATTTGCTTATATTGCCATATAAACGCAAACCCATATATGAAAAATGCATAAAATGTGTATAAAAACAGAAACCTATATTAAAAAAAAATGGAAACTTTGATATTTTTGATAGTATAATTGGGGGTTACCTGGACAGAGAGCTTGTAGGAGTCAGGGAGAGGGTAACCCTCGTTAGGATTAACAACGCTGTACTTGCCTAGAGTCATTGAATTGCTCTTTATATCCTCAAATATACATTTTTTTTGGCCTGAATTCATATCGAACCTCATTGATTCAGCAATTATTAAAATGAATCCAAATTCTATTATGGTTATAATTTGAAGACTTAATTTTACCATTTTGCGATAATACTTCTTTTTTTGTTTTTGTCCTGTCAGAATTGGGGATTAGAGATTCGAAAAGTTTAAGGTTTTGAAGCTTTTGATAGGTCCGTTTTGAATTGGAAGATCTGGTTTCTGTGCATTGTTTGTCTCCTATCAGACATGGCGAAACGAAATGCGCGGCTTCTTCGAGTAAAAACATTCCTATTATGAAACAGAAGTTTTGACCGTTGGATTAACACGTGACTTAATTTTCCACGTGTTTACTTCTGAATATATATATATATATATATATATATGAAATATTTTTTAATTGTAAATTATTACAATTTTTCTAACAAATTTTTAAATATAAGTGTTAAAAATAATTATTTCAGATAAAATATAATTATAAAATAATAATATTAAAGAAACATAAATAAAATAAAATAAAAAATAAGTTAGATAAAAAAAAATTATGAATTTATATTTAATTATAATCGCTATCATTTAATATATGTTTAGGATTTGTTATTATTTACAATTTTAACGATAAAACTTCATATTAATATTTTACATAAGTGAGATTAATATAATATTTTTTTATTAATATTTAATTGGACTGAAATTAAGTAGTATTTTCGAGTTTCGAATTTAATTTTTTATGTATATAACTTTTAGTATTAATAGAGTCAAAATTTGAAAAAAAAATTTATGATTTAAATTTAAATTAAAAATTTTCAACTATTTATTTATTTATTTTATTTTTAAATTTATTTATTTTAATATTATCTAAAATTTTAATTACTAACTAATATCTTTAAAATATTCGCTAAAACATATCGTTATTATAAATATACTATCTAGTACATAACTATCTACTAAAAAATAAAGAATTTAACATATGTTGTAATTTTTTCTTCATAATATGGAAGTTATCATATTTTTATATATAATTACATAACTAAATTATTATTATTTTTATTATTATTAGCGCTCGAAATAATATTTCGAATGTACTCTATAAATACATAAATTAAATATAGAAAATACATTTTTAAATTTATTGGAAAAAAAAAATAATTTCACTATACATAAATTAGTTCAAAAATATTGCTAACCATTCAAATCTAAAAAAATAAATATACGTAAATTTCTACAGAAAGTTAATAATCATTTAGACAATTTTTTTGAACCGCCCCAGAGGTTTGGGCTTAGGCTTTGCAATGTAAATTAGAAACATTTAATTCTCTTTTGTAGTTAGGCCCAATATGGTATAACTTTATTCCCATACTTTCCTATTTGAGTCAGGTTTTTAGGTTTTTATTTTAATTTCTTTATATCCAATTTAGAAAAATAATAATTTAAAATTATTGATATTTTAATTTGAAAATGTGTTAATTTAAAGCATAAATTTAAATATTAAATTATTTTAAATACTTATTTATCAAAATAGACTTATATTATCAGAAGTTTAGGAATTAGAAGCATATATTGCCTTTTGTTGTAAAGTTTTTGGCACACAATCCAGTTTGTAATTACTCTCTTTTTTTTAAAAAAATAGAAAGTTTTTCTTTTAATTTTTCAAATTTTTTATTTTATTTAAAAACTCAGAATCTCAAATTTTATGAGAATTCAATTTAATTAATTAAATTTTTTTTTTTATCATTTGATGTTTAAAAAAATAGTAACTGATATTTTTCAAAAAAAAAACATAACTAATAAAATATAATATTTCAATATAAAAAACAATTTGAAATAAAGAGAAATCATACTATTTTTATATTTGGAGATGTATTTAATTAAGATTTTTAAAAATATTTGTAATTTTTTTTTACGTAAATGGCTTTTATAAAATTTATAAATTTTTAATGATTTTTATGAAGTTTATAAATTTTTAAAGAATTTATTTTAAATTGTTTTTACAAATATTAATAAATTTATATAAATATTAATAGATTAACTATAATATTTCACATACCTCATGCTTGCACAGCATCACTCGTCTCACCATCAAGCTCAATTTTTAGGCACAAAGCAGCTACCTGCAGGGTTAGCAAAAGGTGATTCGGTTTCAACTAAATCAGAATTTTCAAAAACTAAATAAATGGAATCATAATATTAAAAATCAAATCGAATCGAATAAAAAAAATTTCAGTCAAGTTATTGAGTTTTTTAAATAAAATAAATATAAAATTCTTAAAAATATATTTTTAAATAAATAAATATATAAAAATATAATATATATTTATATATTTTAATCGGTTTGATTATTTTGATTTTCTTTTGAAAAAAATCAAACCTTATTGAATTAATCGAAATTTTAAAAAAATTAACCGAATCAAATTAAATTTTGAATTAAATTGAATCAAACCGATCAAACTAGATTCGGTTTGATTTTCTTCCCTTTTTTTTCTCACCTCTAGCTACCTGTCACCTGATAGACAATTAAATGACTTAAAAATAAACCAATGTAATCAAACCATAGTTATTAAAGTCAGGCCAAATCAGCCAGTCGAACCAAAAAACTGGAAATCGAACCAAAAACTGGTCATGTCAGTCCCTTCTACCCATACCGGAAAAACAAGATAAAAAACATGAATCGATCGAACTATATCGATTTTTCTAATTTGGGTGAGTCAGTTTTTTTTTTAATTTTTTTAATTTTTTTTTAATTTTTGATCAAAACGATATCATTTTTATCAAATAAAAACGACGCTACTTTGAATTAAAAAAATTAAGAAAATTTCAGTAATTTCATTTTAATTTTATTCGATGTTAAAATTTACCCAATATTAAAATTATGACTATATTATATGTTACCCTATTATATAAATAGATATTTTAACAATGAATATTTATAGATTATTATATATAACTTTTGATTTGATGTGATTAAATTGACATTATAAGAAATATAACGTTATACAAATTTTTGATTTAGTTATAATTATATTATATTATTTTCATCATATATAACTAAATCGATTAAAAAACCGATAAAGATAGATGGTCAAAAATTTGATCGAAATTGAACCGATTAAACTGAAAAAAAAATTAATATATATATATATATATTTTTTTTTTTCAGTTTAATCGGTTCAATTTCGATCAAATTTTTGACCATCTATCTTTATCGATTTTTTAATCGATTTGGTTCTAAAAATATTGAATCAAACCAATGACTTCAATTCAACAACATGAAGCATCTATTGAATAAACCTAAACATGTACGCCATGTGCCCCACTATTCTGCCTTTCGTACTAAAAAAACCTTCCTGACATGACAAGACCTTTGCATAAGAAAGGGAGCGTGGCAGCAGGAGTAAGGATGGGCTGGAACACCAATTCCCTGACTAAGAAACACATAAAGAAGCTGTAGAAGGTACAAGAAACTATAACCAGAAAAGAGCACCATGCAATGTAAAAATATGAACCAACAAAGAACATTACATGCACTGTCAACAACAACAACACCACCACCACCCACAGAACCACTCCTATTGAGCATGTCCACCAGACTGAGAGCTTGTTCACCATTGAAAGAAGTAAGTTTTCAGTGTTTACCTGCACCAATGGCCTGAGCCAATGACGAATCAAGAGCATGCTCAGCATCAATAAAAACACAGTAACCTACAAAGAAAGAGGCTTATCAACATCCCAAAAGAAGTAAAATTAACACAACACAAAGTATACATGAAACTCTGAGAACTTGTTTCATAGTTTATGACAGAAAAGATTGGACAAATTGCTTCAATATGTTCAACCAAAAAGAACATAAACAATATAAAAAAAATCAATGAATAAAAAAAAATGAACTACATAAAAAAAAAATAATGAAATATTGAAAAAAAAAATTATACATATTTATAAGTTGAAAATTACATGATTTGTGTTTTAAGGAGTCTTCTCTTTATATATATATATATATATATATATATATATATATATATATATATATATATTGTTAATTGACGCTTTTATTTCTTTAAAAAAATTGATTGAAATTTTGAAGGAAAGAGAGAAAGTTTTTGAATTTTTTATTTAAACCACTACATAAAAAATCAGTTAAATTATAATAAAAAAAATATTATTTATAAAAATTAATTACTTTTTGAATAATGATTTACTTTTATAAAATTTATAAAATTTTTAATTAAATTTTAAAATTTTTAAAAATTATTATTAAATATCCTTAATTTTTTAAAATCTTTAAAAATTATTATTGAATACTTCTAACTTTTTAAATTTTTCAAAATTTTTAATTATTCATTCAATATACTTCTTAATTTTCTGAAAATCCAATTAAGCGCATAGTGAAATTGCAAAATTTATCATTACGTTTTATGCCTAATCCCATCTAAAGTTCAAATTGAATTCTTTCATGTGATTCTTAATTTCTAAACAGAGCATAAATCATTTCTTCTTCTTTCTTATATTAGTAAGGTGGTAGAGTTAGTGTTTGCACCAAAAAAAAATCTTAATACGGGAATTAACAGGGGGCGAAGGGGCTGCTATATATTTTTATACAGCAGTTTCTAATATATTTTATTTTAATTATTTAAAAATTTTTTAAAAATTTTTAAAAAATTATATTTTGATGGTTTTTTATGTAATGAATCTATTTATATATTTTTTATACTAAACAAAAATCATTTGAATAGGAAAAAATGCATTAGAAATCTTATATATTATATTTAACAGTTTAGATTTAACAGATTTATAATGCATTTTTAGTTATCCAAATGATTTTTGTTTAGCATAAAAAATACATCAATAAATTCATTACATCAAACACTATCAAAATATAATTTTTTAAAAATTTTATAAAATTTTTTAAATAAATAAAATAAGACATATTTAAGACAATTATGTAAAAATACACAACAACCTCCTCAACCCATTAATAAGCCGGTATCAACAGTTAGTATCTCTTAAGCACAATTTTTTTTTAATAAATTTCGCTCTGATTAAGGGCTCGAATTAAAGATCCCACAATTTATTAACACTATCTTAATATTTTTAAAATAAAATCTCATTAATCATAAAAGACCAAAAAAAAAAATTTTGAAGCTTTGAAATAAACAATATTATAGCTAATTGAGTAACTTTATTCAGTACATGTTCCTAGTAAAGCTAACTTGGTACCAATCAACTCATTATGTTTTTTCTATTTCCACTACTTCCAGCTTCTTTTTTTTTTTTTTTTTTTTTTTTGTGTAATTTAAGATTTTGCATGTATATTAAAAAATTTATTAATTAAACTTAAAATAATTTATTTAATTTTATTTTAAATTAAATTATTATATTTTAATTAAATGCTATTAAGATAAAATAATAAAAAATTGATAAATATTATTTTAAAAATTTAAAATAATAATTAAAAATAAAAATAATTAAATTTTTAAAATGACAGATAAAAAAAAGAGGGAGTAATATTTTGATTTGGATATGATGAAAGAGGGGCACAAACATTATCACACCTTATCCATTAATGATGTCTATCTATGTAACAACCTTATTACAATTTTTATGAATAACTAAAAATTATAGTTTAAGTAAAACCACATTTATATGTAACCAGACAGATAAAATACATATAAATATAATGCATAAAAAAAATATATCAAGTTATTACACTAAATACAACAAAATATACAAAAATATATAAAGTTATTTATTTATTAAATAGAGGAGTCCATTTTTATTCAATTCCATCACATTATATGGCTGTAGAATAAAAATATTTTCAACACCACTGAATTAAAGGTTGATTGATATTTGATGGTTGTAGTTGATAGATACCAACTTGCAAGTTCATATGAGAAGCTAGCATTTTATTACAAAGCAACAACCCAATTTTAGTGCAGGTACTATTTTGTTACCTAATTAGAAACCTCATTAAATTTTAGACCTAGTCCTTGACCTAATTAACAAGTTATTTAATCTTCTTAATTCCAGTTTTTAATTAGGCCTAACTAGGTAGGCATTTGTCATTGGCGTTTGAAATTTTGAATCAAACAGTCTTATTTAGGTATTGATTTGTTGATTAATACTTGCTAATTTAATTAGTTATTGTGGTTGCTAATCATTATTAATATATGGTATGTTTGATTATATACAATTAATTGTTACAAATTATTTTATTGGCAAAGATTTTTACATATATTTATTGGCTTAAAATACCTTAAATTTTCTATTTTTCTAATTCTCCCATATTTTTAAAAAATAGGTTATTATAGTCCAAACTTCTAAAATTGTCTACAATTAAATATTTTGATCAAAATTACTCCTTTAAATATTATTTTCATCTTAATCCCCAATTAATTATTATTTAATAGTTCTCTTTTTTTTTTTTTTTTTTTCAAAATGAAACATGTAATGTTAGTATATATGTAGCTAGGTTATGTTTATCCAAGTTAGGGTAAAATCTTTGAGGAATAAGCTAATGTATCTACAAGCAATGATAAGATCAAATTTCAATTGATGAATGGTGTGCTTGCAAAAGCATAATTCTAGATATTATAATTAAGAGAAAGCAAGTAAGTAATTAATGCACCTTTAAATAATCCTCTAGTAATTGTGGACCATAATGATTGATCTCTCTGTGAATTGTTCTAAATTAGTTGAAATCTTCTTAAAAAACAAAGGAAAATAAAACAAAAAGAGATTAACAAGCAAAAGTTTATAGATCAACGAAAACATCTTATTAAATAAGTCTCAAGTGGCTGGCTGCGACCTATATATCAACTTTTACCAAGCCAAAATAAAACAAGAACTGTTCAAAATAGGTCGTCCAATGATAATACATTCTACTGAATGGTAGAGAGAGTATTCAAACATGCGATGTTTTTACCCGAACTGATAAAAAAATCAGATTATTAGATTTTAACCCGATTTTTAAAAAGCAAATAATTAGAAATAAATTGAATTAATTAATTAACTGATTCTCAATTTTCTCAATGAAACTTATTGGTTCGATCTTATTTTCAAAATATTACATTCATATACTTATTCTCTCTTTAATAATGTTTTTCAAATAATTACATGATTAAGATGATTAAGTTATCGTACTTCTCTCACTTCATGGTTGCAAAATATATATAATTTTCTTTGGCGTTAGGTACATGTCTTGAATGCATTAATGGATACTTATGTTGTTGTGTTAGGTGCTCAAGCTAACAAACAGATATAACATCAGTGCGATACCTATTTGTTAGATTGAGCACCTTGCACAACATTTAATTAGTTTGGATAATTAGTATCAAATTAAATTAACATTATCAATTTAAAATTTTTTTAAATTAAATTAAATTATTATTATAATTAAATTATCGATTCGATTTCGATTTAGTTTGATTTAAATATTTTTGATTTATCGATTTTAAATTATTTTTTTTATAAATTATTATTATTTTATTATAAATTTAAAGAAAAATATAAATAAAATATCTATAATAAAAAAAATTTAAAAAAAAAATTAATATTATATAACCAAAATTTTTTTTATTCTATTAATTAACACACTCAAAATTTATATATTTTTTTTCAAAAATTAGACTATTTTTTATTTATATTTAATTAATTTTCATAATAGATCATTATTAAAAAATTTAAATTAATATTAAATTAAAAAATTATGCAGTTGTATATAAAATAAAATTAAATATATTTAATTATATATATATATAATTTCAGTTTAAAACTGAAAAAAAAAATATTTAAACTACAAACCAAACTAAATTTTCAATTTATTTTATTTTTCAAATCAAATCAAATTAAATTAAATAAATTATAAAATTATTAATTTTAATTTAATTTAATTCATTTTATTTTAATCAGTTTAGTTTGACTTACACCGCTACCGACAAACATTACTTATCATTTAAAAGTAAATACAAGCCAAACTTACATAATTTGCACAATCCAAATCTCCATTTTTTTTTTCTAACTGCAGTGCAATAATCTAATTGAAATATTAATAAGAGATTAAAGTATAGAGAAAATTTTTAAATTTTATAGTACAGATTAAAATATTAATCATTTATTAATAAATCTTAAAAATTAAAATTATAGTTTAATAGGAATTAAGGTAATTTGTTGTGGACAAAATTCCACTTCCGTGCCTCCTTTTTTTTTTTTTTTTTTATCTTTTGTTAATTTGTTCTCAGAAACATTTTAATATATTGTTTTATATAACACTAACGGTTTGTCTTTGATTATATTTTTTATTTAATTTATATATTTTTAATTAAAATATTTTATTATACATATATTATGATTAATATTATTATTTTATTAAATTAATTTTCAATATTATCTTTTAATAATTTTGAATGTTAATACAAATAAAATATATATGATCAACTCAAAAAATAATAAAAAGAAACAAGATAACATGAAAAAAAAAAATAATTAGATGACTTCATATAAATGATTATCAAATTTAAAATTTTATTTGATAAATCAAAGGTTCATTTGGTAACATAATTATTTATTTAATTATTTCAAGAAGAGGTGAGCAAATAAATAATCGGACTATTAAAAATTAAACCGAATTGAATATAATTATATTATTTTGGTTTGATTTAACTTAAATTTTGATTTGATTTATTTTTTATTTTTTTATTTATTCGATTCGATTTAATTTTTTTTTAAATCTAAAATAATTTAATCGATATGTCAATTAGATTTGATTTGATTAATTTTATAATATTTTAATTTAATTTGATTCGATTTAATTTTTAAAATTTTTAATTTAATTAATTCAATTATTTTAAATTTCAATTTAATTTAAATCCAATGGATTTAGTACTCATCCCTAATTTCAAGATGGAAACGTTACCTTTTTATTATGAAAATTTAAGAATTTTTGGACTTAAAGACTTTTTATATTATAAAATTGGTATTTAATTATTGGATTATTAAGAGCATCGCCAACGGAACTCAACACCATTTTGCAGTCCATTTTATTCTCAACTCAACACCATTTTGCATTGTAAAATGGTACGCCAATTTTTTTTTTTTTTTAGTTTATGTATAAAAAATTTATAATTAAAATAAATATTTTATAAATACATTATTTTTTTTTATTTTTATTTTAAATAATATATAAATAGTAAATGAGTCATTTAAATTAATAAATTATTATAATTTAATTTATTATATTATTATTTTACTAAATTGATAATTAAATTTTTTTAATAAATATATAAATTATATTTATCTATGGACAATTATTGAAATATTATAAAATAGTAAAAAATTATAATAAATTATATAAAATAAATAAAAAAGAATATAAAAAGAATTTTTTTTTGTATAAAAAATAGTGTTGAAAATAGAATTATGGTTGGAGATAAAATTACTGTTTGATGTGATATAAACTGTAAAATGGTATAAAGTTTACTGCATTTTAGTATTGTGGGTTGAAAATGGCCTAAGTTTCTGTATCTAAACATTTCAATTAAAACACCACTTTAAATTTAACTGCAAATCATTTGGTTTGAAAATAAAAATACCTATTTACATCTTAGATTGAACAAGAAAATAAATTTAAAATTTATTAAAACCATTTCAATTTTAAATATATATTTCTATTTATGTAAATACTTAAGGTTTGTTTAGTTTTCTATTTTTTTTAGTTTTTATTTTCATTTCTTAATTTTTTATATTTCCATTTTACAAATTGAAAATTAGAAGACAAGAAAATATTATAAGATTTATTTTCATTTAAAATTTTATTTATTTCTCTATTTTTATTTTTAAGATTTATTTTATATTAAATAAATAATTATTATTTTTTATAAATATTTATTTTAAAAGAAAATGAAAATATCATAAATTAATTTTTCATAATATAGTATAATTTTAAAAATGTAAATAATTATTTTCCAATTTTTCATTTTTTTTTAAATAATTTTTTTAAAAATATACTTTATTTTTCTCCTTACATATTCCTAGATTTCCAATTTCCCAAAAACATGCTAAATTTTTTGTAAAATTAGAAACTTTTACTTGATGGGCATTGTATAATTTTTATTGTCTTTTTTTTTTTTTTTTTTTTTTTTTGAAGGGTATAAATTTTTATTGTCCTTCACTTATAATTGGAAACTTGACTCTAGCTTTTTCTTTTTCCAGCTTAGAACTAGCCGAGTGAAAACAGAAAAGGACAGAGTACAGGACGCTGGACACAAAGGGCTCACAACCATAGCTGTAAATTTCACATATTTCTATATATCAAGCAGCTTTTTATCTCTGAAACATTAAATGACAACCTTAATTAATGGTAAAGATTAGAAATTTGATTAAAGATTAAAGAAGAAGGGAAGAAGGAAAGAAGCAAGAAAGAAAGAAGATGGTTTCCGAAACTAAATTGTTGTGAGAAATTTCTTTATATAAAGTTTCTTGATTAACCTTTTTTCTCCAAGAAAAAAAAAATTATACAAGATTCAAGGGAAAAACTTTGGTGATTCAATTCTTATAAAATGAAAGATCATTTTTGCTCATAAAGATTTTGTTTCTTGATCAAGAAAATGAAGTTTGGGAAAGAATTTGCAGCTCAAATGGTTCAAGAATGGCAAGAAGCATACATGGACTATAACTATTTGAAGAAACTACTGAAAGACATCTTGCGTTTCAAACAAGGGAACAAAACATCTTCAACGGCTACAGCAACGACAAAAGCTGCTTCTTTCAAGAGAAGGGTATCTCTGTATAGAGCCTTTAGTGGTCTAACAAGCCATTGTAGGCCTTTCTCACCAAGTATTAGTAGTGAAGATGAAGTGATACTAATAAGTGCAGTTCAAGAAGAGGGAGGAGGTGGCGATTATCATACTATGTTTCTTAATGCATCAGAGAAAGGAGGAGAATATGAGCTTGTGTTCTTTAGGAGGCTCGATGATGAGTTCAATAAGGTGGTTAAATTTTACAAGAAAAAAATTGAGGACGTTGTGGCAGAGGCAGATGATTTAAGTAAACAAATGGATGCTTTGATTGCGCTAAGGATCAAGGTGGATAATCCGGAACTTGAAGGAGCTAATTTGGGGAATGTTGGTACTTCTTCGATTTCAACATCTGTTGTTCATCCCATCAATGGTAGAAATAGAAGAAGCCAAGGTTGGGGATAATTACTATTGTATTTAGTTATTATTGACTATATAATTGTGTGATATTAAATAAATTAAAATTTTCTGTTTAAAGAATCACCGCATATGGAAATCATTGAAGAAGTTGAGATGAGCAATGAAGCAAATGCAGAACATGAGGAAAAGAGAGGCAGTGATGATGAGAACTTGACCTCCGGTAGCCAGGGAAAATCCAGTGGAAGTAAGCATAGCATACAGGGATTTAGACCCGCTCCAGTAGAAGTTTTGGATCATGTAAAGATTAATGTTGAATCTGAAAATCCTGTATCTACAATGAAGACTATTATTAAGTGTTCAAAAACAGACTTGTCGTATAGCAAAGAAGAACTGAGAAAGGCAGAGAAACTGATGGCTCAAGCTTTGTTTGAATTCTACCAAAAGCTTACTCTCCTGAAAAGCTACTGGTAATATAATATGCCTGTGAGAATGAAAAATTGTGTTTTATTTAGTATAATTAATCATGTTTATGAATGATGTTGCAGTTTCTTGAACCAATTAGCATTCTCCAAGATCATGAAAAAATATGACAAGGTAGTAGTTCAGATCCTAGTTGTTATTATGAACTCTTTGCTGATATTTTGGGATGGTGCTAATTTCCATTTAAATGCAGATCACTTCACGCAATGCATCAAAAGCGTACCTCAATATGGTGGATGTTTCTTATCTTGGAAGTTCTGAAGAAGTGAGACATATACTTCACTATAGACCTGTTTTATGTGCTGGAATGAAACAGGCATTCACTGTGCTTTTGTATCAAAATGTTGCTCTGCAGGTTACTATGCTCATGGCAAGGGTGGAGGCTACCTTTGTTAAGCACTTTGCAAATGGGAATCATAGAAAAGGAATGAATATTTTAAGACCAAAAACTAAAAAGGAAAGGCACATAATTACATTTTCACTTGGTAAGGTCTATATGCAACTAAAGATTCGAGTCTTACTTGATGGAAAATGTTATACATTTACTCAAAAGAATTTGCAGCAGCACCCCCTAGTTAACAACATTAACATTCCTATACCTGCAGGTTGCTTCTTTGGTTGCTCTATGGCACTTGTAATAGCAGTCATTTTGCTTATACATGCTAGAGATCTCCTAAATAATCCAGAAGGTCCAAAGTATATGGAAAACATCTTTCCACTATACTCGTAAGTACTTAAATTAATTATTGCCTTGTTAGATTCTTGTATGTTTCTTTGTTTGTTTGGAATTATGATTTTGCTTATCTTAATTGCAGATTCTTTGGATTCATAGTCCTGCACTGGCTCTTGTATGCTGCTAACATGTACTTTTGGAAACGCTATAGGGTTAATTATGCATTCATATTTGGCTTCAAGAAAGGAACAGAATTGGGTTACAGAGAAGTCTTACTTCTAACTTCAGGCCTTGCAGTACTAACAATGGGTTCTGTCCTTTTAAATTTGTATATGGAGACGGATCCAAAAACAAACAGCTACAAAGCACTTAATGAACTACTCCCTTTAGGCCTGCTCTCTGTAATATTTCTATTTTCAATGCTTAAATCATCGTTTCAATTTGATCATATATATATTTTCCTGTTTGGCCTTATCTGTGGTTTCAATGCAGCTTGTTCTTATTATAATCTTCTGTCCTTTGAATATTATTTATCGATCAAGTCGCTACTTCTTGATCCAATGTGCCCTTCATTGTCTTCTTGCTCCTCTTTATAAGGTAACAGGATTGAGAGTTACAAACGCAGTACAGTAAATTTCAGTTATAAAGAAATATAATCTAATCTAATCTTTGTTCCTTTGTCTCTACAGGTTACCCTTCCAGATTTCTTCTTGGCTGATCAGCTTACTAGCCAGGTTCGAAATGTTTCTTGTTTTAATATATAGATAAAATTTAACACATTTTTTATTGTGTCCAAATGGGTTAATTCCTTGAGCTTCTATAATCTTTCCTTATTTCAGGTGCAAGCTTTCAGAAATTTGGAATTCTATATTTGCTACTATGGTTGGGGAGACTTTACAAGGAGGTCAAATAGATGCATTGAAAGTAAAGTTTTTGAAAGTTTTTATTTTGTTGTAGCCATTGTTCCCTATTGGATTCGTTTCCTTCAGGTATATTTTCTGTTTCATGTTGGATTTGTTTGCTGATATTTCCCCTTTTCTTTATTTAATTAACAGTGATACTCACAATAATCTGTAATGTTTAATTTTAGTGTCTTCGCCGGTTGTTTGAAGAGAAAGAATCAATGCAAGTGTATAATTCAATAAAGTACTTTTCAATAATTGTTGCGGTTGCATTGAGAACATTTTATGATCTGAGACTGGGAATGACTTGGAAGATCTTAGCTGCAGTCTCCTCAGGTTTTGCAACCATTTTTGCAACATATTGGGACATTGTAATAGACTGGGGTCTTCTGCGGCGAAATTCAACAAATCCTTGGTTGAGAGATAAACTTGTTATACCAAACAAAAGTGTTTACTTTGTAGCAATGGTAAGAGTATATGAATTTCCTTTTTGTCTATTATTTTCCTCACCAATAGAAAGTTTTATGGATTTTTTATATGTGTATGTGTGAGAACTTGCACAGAATGTTGCTGCATACTTAAGTAACAATAACTTGTGATAAATGGCAGGTGTTGAATTGTGTGTTAAGACTTGCATGGTTGCAATCTGTTTTAGGTTTTAGACAAGCACCTTTCCTGCATAGATCTGCTTTAGTTGCAATTGTTGCTTGTTTGGAGATAATTCGACGAGGCATCTGGAATTTCTTCAGGTATAGCTCTTCCTAGTATTTAACCCCTCCATTTTGTGACAAAATTTGGCTAATAACCACTAAACAGAAAATATGGTGATGTGTTGGCTTATGTAAGAAAAAAAAAAGTGATTTTGATGTATTTACTGTCAAAAAACTTAAAATTCAATGGTAGGTGACTTAATTTCTTTATGTACGTGGAAGGCTGGAGTGGTTTGTAAAAAAATTAAGCAATCTTTAATTCAATGCATAAAAACTTACTGGATTTTAAGTGAGTGAGAAATTATGACTGAAAAAAAATGTTGAATTTTATTGATCAGGCTGGAGAATGAGCATTTGAATAATGTTGGCAAGTATCGTGCATTTAAATCAGTGCCCTTGCCCTTCTACTATGCTGATGACGAAGAAGATGAAGACAAGAGTGCATAGTCATGCACAGCATAGCAAAGAAGATAGCTGATATAAGATTCAAAACAATCACATTTACACCCATAATTTTTTATTTTTATTTATTTGTTTATTTATTGTAATTCCCTTCATTTCTTTTTAATCATTTTTCTCTTTAGTTTTCAGTGTGGAAATGAAATTGTGAGATAAATTGTTCTATATTTTACTAGAAAGTGAAATGAGAGAGCAAGAGCCTTATAAGTTTCAATTCTCTATACCATCTTGAAGGCAAATGCTCGAAGTTTAAATGGTTCAAAATTCTTCTTGCTACTAATTCTTGCCTCACCTGCAAAATCACTCCTAAAATTGACAAGCTACAGCTTAATTCTGAATTCTTTGCTTGAAATCACATGTACTTTCAAAAAGCAAAAAGCCATTTCAGACCTAATTCAACTAAAAAAGTGAAAAAAGAACATGATTTTATGCCCTTGCTTCATGATTTCTTTTTGCTTTTTTCTTTATTCAAGGGCGAGAAGGATGCAAGGTCTTAAATCCCTGACATCCTGTACAATAAAACAGATACTCAACCACTCAAATATTAGCCCAGGGATACCGCCACCATGTGATACAAACAAGCATTTCCAGTATCCTTTCAAAGATGCAGATAAAGAATGAAAGAACCAACTACTCAGGTAATGAATGCTTTTAAAGCAGAAGCAGAAAACAATAAGTTCATCCATTTTGTATACCTGTAGAGCTATCCGTCTCTTAAGGCAAATAAATATGTTCTCAATCCAGGAATGAAAACTAAGTACAAACTAAAATGGTTATTAATATGCTTCCACAAAATTATCCAGGCCAAGAAAAAGCATCTGCAATGTTAATAACTTACAGCTTTAAACATTTGGCAACTAATAATATAAACTACTTCAGGACACATTATTCAGTTTATTACTGTTTGATAAGCGTCTGCTTCGTAAAAAGACAAGAAGAAGGGGCAGCATAGAGTACTGCACCAAAAATATGAAAGCTATTAGACAGAATCCACATCTTCTTGATCGGACTCCTCTTTGTTATGTAGCATGGCAGAAGAGTTAGAAGCCGAGTTTTCAGCTGTTACAGCGCCATTAATTTCATCATCCTGGTTCTTGAAGAGAGAAGAAAATGAAAGTGGATTGTAGGTAGAGCTTGCTTTTTGAAGGCCTCGTATGGCTTTCATTGCAGCAAGGGTGCTGCGATATATATCCATGGTGTCATTCCCAAGAGTTGATGATGCCTCAGGTGAGATATTTGCGGGGTTATTCAGTGGTGGATTTGGCTGCTTTCGTATAACATTAGTAGATTCAATTACTTCTGCCTGCAATGGAAATAGAAGCTCAAGATTTTCCTCACATTCATGAACTAGCCTTGTTAGAGGTTCTGTCGTAAAAAAAGGCTGACGAAGGGCAAGCTGGGTAAAAGGCAGACACAACAATCCTCCTGTTCGTTTATCATACTTCTTCAAAATCTTAACTACCCCTATCAAACAAGGAAAATGAATAATATGTTAGGAGCAAGTGAAAATCTATATTCAACGACTGTATGAGACAGAGGAATGTGAAATTACTTGTATAGCTACCTTACCTGTAATTTTTATCTAGGTAGCTAAAATTTTGGAGAAGCACCATCTCTCCATGAAAAGTGAGAAAGCCCTTAAACCACACAAGGCAGACTTAGAAGGGAAAATTAAATTAAGTAGAATACCTGCAAAATTTAAGGAGCTATAATTTTTTAGGAGCACCATCTCCCCATGAATGGTGACCAAATCTTTACGAATATCCATCATTTCTTCACTAAATTCACTTTCTGATGTAAAAACTCCATCCTCACTGCTCTGCTCCTTTAGATGCTCAATTCTTTCCTTCAGCTCCTATTATAATTGCAAAAATGAATCAATAAAAGAAAAGGTCTGGTAATAGGTGATACAATAAAGCTCACAATCAGGAATGAAAACAGTAACGGAAAGCAAACAAGAAGGCACAGAAATTTGAAGTTTGATCAACATACTTACTTCTTAGGACAGATTCTGAAAAAACATAATGTTACAACTTACATGCCTTACAACTCAAATATCAGTTATATGTGATCTAATCAGAGCACTCAAAACGCAGATAACCCCCTTTTGACCGTGACATAACTTTTGTACTAGCTTGGGGCATTCTGTTAAATACAACAGAAGTGTACTGTACTGATCAAAATTCGAGATATCCTTAAACATATGGATAGCTACTCGCTATACTGGATATTAATGCAATAGATAAAAGTACTGTTCAGGGGCATTTATGAAAATTTTCTAGCCAAACAATATCAGAGTGCAGCTCACAACTCAATCTTCCAAGTGTCAAAACCTCAACAACTCAAAGAAGCATTCTATGAGCATATAAAACAGATTTGTGAGAGTTGCTCTTATATTCACATGTACAAAACATTCTTTTTTTGTTCGTTGATTACCAGGGAGGGGGAGTTGTCTGAACTGAAGTCCTCAAAAAATGCAATACTGTTTGGGTAAACTTCCGCTGCTTCTAGTTACCAATCCAAAGAAGCAAAAACACATCCAAAGAAGCAAAAGAACAACACACAAGGGTAATGTACCATCCATTTTGCCCCCAATTTATCTGGCCTAAGTCCTAACTGCTAGAGATGGGCCAAAAATCCGTTTCCAAAACTCCAATTGAGCATATAACAAGTCCAAAAAACCCATAGCCCCTAAATGCTAACCTGTAAGGTGTATTTATGAATTAGAACCAGATCTTTCCCTATATTTTCCTCTTCTTCAGCAGATTCTCTAAAACCCCACTATACTGAAAAGGCATTCTCAACTCTATTTATGCTCTTTGAAATCCTACAGGCAGTCCTCCTTCAGTTTCTCCATATCAACTTGTCTTCAAATTTTAATATTCATTCACTTGTTATCTTAATTGCAAAAAATTCACATTCCATATCCAAGATCTTATCCTAATTATTCCAAGAACTTAAAAAGATTCTATAAAAACACAAAACATACATTCTTTTTAATGAGCTAAAACTTTTCTAGACATGGATAACTCTACTACTTAAATCACAGAATAATATCACAAGAAGAAGAAATCAATAGTCCTTCCATATCTCACATCAAATTGGAAAGACGTGAATTACCCAATAAATTACATATGTAAATTCAGAATTCAAAAACCCATATAAACAAAATATGCATACATGAATATAAATAGTGATTGGAAAAAGAACCTGAAATCGGATAATGAATTCTTCCTCTTTATCAACATAAAAATCATTGAACTTGTCAAGCTCTTCATTTAAAATTCGAATAAACCAATCTTGGAGAAGGGCCAAGGACCTGTTTGCACCATTCTCAAGGTGATCATCAGCAGCAGCAACGCCATCAACAGGCGGTGGTGGAAGCAGAAAAGTGGGGTGAAGGGTTCGAGTGGCAGCAGAGGCAGTTGCAGGGAATTGTTTGAGAAGCTTTTTGAGAGGTTTATAGCAAAGGAACTTATCCCTCCACTCAGGCAAGGTTTCTTCCAGGTGGGTCTTGAATTCTTTCCCGAACTTCATTGCTAAAGGTTGGAATTTTTTTTTCCTTTCTTAGTTCCTTTCTTGATTATCAGTTGCAGGTGTTCATATACTATATTTTATTTGTTAACAAAAAAAAAAAAAAAGGAGAAAAAATGTAAAGAACAAAAAGAATTAGAATTTGGAATCTTTTTGGAAGTAGGGAATGGATAGGCTTTAATTTAACAATAAAGTGTTTTCATAATAATGTGCAGGCTTTAGTGTGCTATCTTGTATGTATGAGTATATCCTCCATAGATTGACTTTGGTAAATTTTCTTTTTTAGTTTTTCTTTTAATTATTTTAATAAATTTTTTTCATTAATTAGATATTTAAATTATTGACGTCAATCCAAAGCCATAGATTGTTGAGGTCAATTCAAAGCCGCAGCTCCACAGTTACTAACTTCCTCCTCTGTCTGCAAGTCAGGTAACATTTGATATTTTAGTTATTTAATATAATTTTTACATATTATTTAAAGTTTTTAATTAAATTAAATTCCATAAAAATATTTTAATTTTAAATTTATAATCAGTTTAATCTTTAAAATAATTCTACAATTTAGAAATTTCAACATTATTAAAATTTTTATTTTATCAAGTTTCTTTGTTTTTTAATTATTTTTTTTATATAAAATATCAAATGAGTTGATGAAAATTTTTTCTAAAAAATATTTTTTTTTCATTATTCAAATTTTAAAATGAATGAAAAGACAACTTAAGATAACTTGATTAACTTTTTATGAGATTAATCAAGTATCATAATTGGATAGAAAATTTTAAAAATTCAGTCACTACTAAAATTAAGGTGAAACCCAAAATGTAAGGGATAAGAAATCTAACCTACCTTTCTCTTAAAAATGAAATTCCAATCTGACAAGTGATTTGCTTTTAAAATTTTTCATATATATATATTTCATTAATCTTTAAAATAAATATACTTTTTATTTACAAATTATTGCTAAACACTACTGACAATGTGAAATTTTTCATGCTATATTACAGACTACAGTCTCAGGTATTGTTTCTAATATATTTTAGTCTCATTTTAAAGATTAGTTCCAGAACCTATCATGCAAAGGAATATAAAAGATACAGTGTTCGATGAGAAATCCTAACTTGTGATTACTGAAAGTTTTAGTCTAACGGTGAGATCAAAGCTGAATGTTTATAAATTTATTTTTTATATATATAATCAAAATCGAAATCTTAAAAAATTTGACTCTCAGATTTATTTTCTACTCATGTTAGATTTAAATTTGAGTTGTAATTTTCTTATAATTATCAGTTTGATGCATGATATACTTGACTCAGTGGTAAGTCATCTCACTCTTTGGCGCGAGAGGAAGGAAAACTAGAAAATAGAAATATCCCTTGGCAAAAAAGATAAAATAGACAATGTTCATAACCACCGGAACTAGTGGTAAGACCTCTCATTCTTTAGCTTGAGAGAGGAAGGGAGATTTGGGTTTTTGAATCCCCCAATCAGTTTTTCCTTTCAAGCATTGCACTGCAGATGCAGGGTCCTATTTCCCTATCCTTTCATATTATTAACCACTAACTTGCATTACCTTGTCTTGGAGAAGTGGAGAAAGAGAGTAAAACCCCAAATTTGGAAAACAACACCACTGTAGCCTTTTTTTTTTTTTAGTTGATGGTCCCATTCAAGCAACAGAAACAGTTCTCTCTCTCTCTCTCTCTCTCTCTATGAAAGCTAGTATAGTTCATAGTTTGCTTTATTTATTTTTTATTTTTTATGAGAAATGATTGGATAGGACAAAACATACTCAGTCAACTCATATAAATTCTCTTCTATTATTACAAATATAAATGCTCTTTTATTATTAAAAAAACCTATTAAATAGGTTAATAATTATTCCGTTTAGCCTTAGATTGTCAGACAAGCAATGTCATCCTCAATTTAAATCACTCCATATGACGCACTGGCCACTGTTGAGAAACATAAACCAGCAAAATTATAGCTGTTGATCCTTAATAGCCAATAAGAGCTATAGACATCGTGCATAACAAGATAGGTTATTTAGGAATAGCTTCTGCTAGAATTTGAATCTTACCCAGAATTCGAAACATAATCTAAATTTTTTTTAGACATTGTATAAACACAAGCTCGAGCTTCTTACAACTTCTACACACATACGTGACCAGTCAAACAAAAAACGCAACCATAACACCCAACAATTATGAGCAAACTTGACTGATACATTGACAAACCAAAAATAATTGAAAGTGAATGACTAGCAAAGATTCATCACTTTCATACAAGAATCTCTTCTTGAGTCCTCGTAATCTCCAATCGTCCAGTATCATAAACAACCAAAATGACAATGTCTAAAGAAAATATTAAAAATAAGTAAGGTTTTATGTTATTTGTTAATCATTACTTGATGAAGTAATGATTTGACAACCAAACTGAAACAGAACTTCGTGATTAATTGAACCACCAAATGGCAGGGACAAACTGAGCATACAAAAAAATGGAAAGAAAAAGGATAGATGCGCCTTATAGTTTCCAAGCTTACTGTATCCATTCTACAGATCTCAAAAGCACCAACTTTGAAGCTTGAACATCATCAAGTTGTCCAGATACCACAATCCTATATGGTCTCCAGGGCTTGAAGTACATCAGCCTTCAAATCATCAAAGGCTTCAACTCCAAAGCTAAACCGAACCAAGTTATCTTTAATCCCATAACTTTCCCTCTCTGATTGGGTAAGATCCCTGTACCAATATTCAAAAAAATAAATAATTAACAAGATAACGGAACTGATTGCAAGCAAAACTGGACTTGTATTCCAGCAAAACAATAATAGTTGCATCTAACCCATGTGCTCTTTCTGGCACCAATTCTCCAAAGTTAATATGATCATGCGTATGACACTCTTCCCACAAATGTACAAATTAGAAACTAGTCTCATAGTTCTTTGACACACCATTAATATTTGCATATTTAACTCTTTCATTTCAACTTGCAGAAGTATGATAGTAACAACTCATAAGCCACTATGACAACTTGCATGGGCTATATAACAGCAGCTAATGAATCATACTTAAAGAGTACAAAAAATTAATGTTTTATTTATAATAGTTACACAAGATGGTTATACAAGAAACATATGCTAATTTTTTACAGTATCACATTGTGGCCAAAATTTATTGGTTTTAAGACATCAGGCATGTTTGCAATGTGCAAGCCCAGGCTTCACATGATTATTGCTTCTTCTTTTTTCATTAGACCAACAAAAACAACTAATTATAAAATGCCTTGACAACATGAGACGCAGGTTATGTGCATCCTAGTCATCTTTTATGCTAAACCAACATGGTGACCTGGTGCGTTTATGCAATCGCATGAATAGTCTCCAATTTCAACACAAAAAAAAAATCTTATCAATTGTATAAAAGGAGGGAGTCCAACTTCCTGCTTACGCAGATTCACTGAGCCCAGTGAAAGTAAAATCATAACCAAAGAGAGATTAATCCAACATAATAGACAAAATCTCTTACATACCAGTAAGACATTATAGCTGGCTGATCCACGATGCTTTCAACACCACCAAAAGATGGGGCAATATATGGGATTTTCAATGCATCCACAAATTTTATGGTGGTCGTCAAGTCTCCATCAACCTGCACCATTGAAACAGATAACATAAAATTTTTTGGTCAAAATAAAGCATACAAACAAAATGCAATCCCAGCAGCCATCAGCACATTGAAGTAGTGCAAAATACTAACCTCAAAACTGACCACACCACCAAAACCGGTCATTTGCTGCTTGGCAATGTGGTGTTCAGGATGACTCGGCAAGCCTAGATAATAAACGCGCTTCACCTGCCAATATCATTTCAAGAAATCTCATTATCAGGTATCTTCATATGGCCTATAATATTTCTAACAGCCAATTATCATTGAATGACTGTGATAATATCTAGCTAGCCATTGCAGAAAGTAAGCAAACCGCATTACTACACATGGAAAATTTTACTTTGCAATTTCTGTTACCCTGCCAAATAGAGAGAGACTAGTTTTTGGTTTTAAATGTAAACTTAACTTTCAGCCAAGTATATGTCCCACAATTATTAGAAAACCTTTTTTTCCAAATTAGACAAGCTTCTGGTCATTGCACCAGTCACAGCACCCTTATAGAACTACTAAGGTTCAATATCACGATTTACAGATGTTGCAGTAAGAATCTTTGAAGTCTGAACTCATAACCTTTTTGCTATTTTTATCATACAAATATAACCGGCTAGCGCTAAACTCACGTGTAATTATATGATCTATAAAGGTAAATTCAAGCTTCATATTATCTGATATGAAACTAATAGTCATTGCTACCATTCTTAACAGTTACAACACCACTAATCCTTGTATTAATTGGAAACCATTAAGTGCCCCTACTTTAGCTTTATATGCAACAATCATGTATAATCATATTGCTGGAATCGATTATTTAACAAATGAAGTACAAAATGAAAACTAAGAATATTATACACACCTTGGGATGTGCCTCTAAAACTTCGGCCATCCTCATTGCTGTTGAATTCTGTTGCTGCACACGAAGATGCAGTGTCTTCATGCCTCGGATAATCAGATAAGCAGCATTCTGTTATTGAAGAGAGATGGAGGAAATAGTAAGTATATAGTGTCTTTCAGTGAAAGTATTGAGTAAAAACACAAAATTTATTTAGGCAATCAGGCATCTTGTGAGAAACATCAAGCTAAACATCATTTAAGAGCAACTGAATTTCTAAACGCAACGCATCAACTTAAAAGCTTTCAAACTTGATGATACAATTGTACCAGTTCAATAACGAAAGGATATATGGAAATTTGGAGACAAATTGTAATCCAGAGCCAAATCAGTCAAGACAACTTACCGGGTTGAGAGTGCCACCCAAAACATGATGCAAATTACGAATTTCTGAAATTAACTTCGTGGAACCACTTATGCATCCTCCAAGAACCTGAAATAGGAATCTTGTTTAATGCTTAAGCTTGTGGATAAATTGGTAGGCTAAAATTTTGGTATCTTTTAACTAACTAATAAAACAACGAACTCAAACTCACATCATTATGACCGCCAATGAACTTTGTTACAGAGTGCAGAACAAGATCAGCGCCAAGAACAAGGGCCTTCTGATTAAGTGGTGTTGCAAAAGTGCCATCAATGCAAACTAATGCACCTTTTCTATGGCAGAGCTCCGAAGCGAACTTGATGTCAACACATCTGAATAATGGATTGGTAGGAGACTCGGTAAAGAAAAGCGAAACCTGCATGGAATTAGAATTGTCAACTCAGGATAACGTGTCACTAATTTGAATTCAAAGAACTTTCAAAAGCATAATGAACTACTTTCATTATTACTTACTTTGTTCTTATCAAGTGCAGATTCAAGAGCTTCCATATCTGCAGGGTCAATCACGGTAGCCTGCATAATCAATAATGATCAAAATCATAAACAGAAATTTAAAAATAAACCCAGAATGCCAAATATTGAGAGAAAACAAGTGCTCTGCCAAGAGTATACAGATTCCACCAAATTCTTAAACAATGCAAGATATTTGCATGAAATATTTAGAATAGGAACCTTTGCATCTATATACTAATAGCTCAGACAGAGCCTGACATTAATAAAAAATTCAATATTCTGCATTTTACCGTTTCATTTTCTTCTGACACATTAATCTATTCAGAAGAAAATGAGAAAAAGAAAATACATGAATTCTTAAAAAATAACTGAAAATAAAGTGTAAAATTCACTCATTAAATCTCCTCATCCTTTATATGTTTCAAAACCAGAAAATACATCATTGCAAATACTGTAGTTATTTGATTATACATTCAGGATTCATGCTGCAACTTGTAAGAAAGAAAGGCAAAAAATAAAAAATAAAAATCAATCTTTTCAACTTAAGGGAATCAAAGATGCAAGTAAGATTTAATCAACCTCAAGGCACAGGAGCAACAACAGGCAAAAGAATGAAAAGAGTGAAACCAATACCGTGATTCCCATTCTAGGAAGAATAGTCTCAATGAATATCCTTGTCTTTCTATAGCAATCTGTGGTTGTCACAAGATGCCCACCAGCTGGAACTAATGCCATCAGCATGACTACGCTAGCACACATCCCAGATGCCATAACCACAGTTGATTCAGCGCCCTCGAGCTCACTGACATAAAAAGAAAAAAGCAACATCGTATTTACCATCAAATCAAAAAGGCACAAACGCAAGAATATCATGTGTACACTAAAGTGAAGAAGATAAACCTTATCTTCTCTTCTAAAACCACTGTGGTTGGATTTCCATAGCGGCCATATTCAAAACTCACACTGCGCTTCTCCTACAGCAAGGTCCCATATATAGATAGATCAATGTATTATCACAATCAAGTCTATAAATAAATATCTCTATAAGTTTTACTCGTTAGTTTGTTATATATTAATCCAAAGGGTATAAGAAATGTGCATAACATCAGATAAATGATTATTACAAATTAAAGAAGCAAAGGAATGTTGAAATCATGAAGTAATTGCAGCGATAGAATGAAAAAACAAACCTTGAAATCAATAAGATCAGCAGTTTTCTTGAAGAAATAGGCAGAAGTATTAACCACTGGGGTCGTAATTGCATCTGTAACTATACCGCGACCTAATCTTTCCGCTACATTAACCCAACCGCAAAATAACACATTCAATAATTGATTGTTAACGTATAAATTTAAATCAAGTTCTCATTAATTAGGCGAATCTAGTAATATATCAAATACTAATTAGGGTTAAATATTTAAAATGATATTTGAATAATTACCAGCATGAACTGCGAGGCTCCCATCGGAGCTCAAAAACGAGGAATATTTCAAATTGTTATTCAAATCATCCAACTGGACACTTCCATTCTCGTTAAGCCCCTTAACCACGGCCACCTCATCACCGATAATCGGCTCGGCAGCGGGGGCGGCGGGGGCCTTTTTAGCCCCCGCCGCCGCCGCCGAGGGTACAACCGAGGGAGAGGTGTTGGTCCACGAAACCCCAACCACAGGCGCCCCCCCGATGTTG
>CANXYC013150427.1:0-18281 GCA_948193065.1 Aleurites moluccanus
AAAATCGGTCCCCCCTAAACGGGTGTTTTCCGTGACTCCCAATTTATAAAAAAAAAAAAAAAAAAAAAAAAAAAAAAAAAAAAAAAAAAACAGGAAAGGAGGTCGAACACGGCATGAAATGGTTGAAAAATTCTTATTGTCGGCGAGTAAGATGGACGGAGCATGTGTCTTCACCAGACAGTGGACAACGACAAGATTTTGGTGGCTGGACGATCTCCGGGCACTGCTTCCGTTGGTAGGGCCGGAGCTCGGACGACGTTGAATGGTGCCATTAACCTCCTATTCTTTGTATCTCTTTCTCTCTCTCTCTCTCTCTCTCTCCTTTGTCTGCTACTTATGTCTGCTCCTTGCCCCTCAGCCTATCCCGTTCCTTTCTTTCCTCTCTTTCATATCACACATATATATATTTTGAAATAAAATATGAAGAATATACCTTGAAATATTCCTTTTCCATTTTAATAAATAAATAAATAATAATTTAAAATAAATTAAATGTTATAAAAAATAAAGAAAATAAGAATAAGAATAAGAATAAGAACAAGAACACAATAATATGAAATTAGAAGAGGAAATTTTCTATTATCTTCTTGGTATCACTTACAAAGTAATAGGAACTCCTATTTATAGAGTTCCTCTCCACCAAAGGTTACAATATGTAAACCCATCATAAATTACAACATAAATTCACTATAAGTTATATCTTATGAATAATATAATAAATCTAAACATAATATAACAAATAAATACACCAAGTAATGGAGTAGTGAGATATATGAAGGAACATATAAAATAATAGAGTAGTAAGAAAAATAAAAGGACATCCAAAATAATCAATATATTTATAACTCTTCCCTTGGATATCCGTCTTTGTAAAGAATATGTCTCATTAATACTTTAATAGTAAAAATCCAATGAGGAAAAAAAAACTAGTGAAGGAAAAAAGAATACAATATTTTCACATTGCAAATAGTACACTGCCTCATTAAAAATCTTACCAGAAAAATTTAATGGGATAAAACCTTTAGTTAAGGGAAAAAGAGTACAGTATTAAACTCATTCTATTTGCAATATCACTAAAAGTCTTCAAGGCGTCACATTTCAATACTGTTAACCAATTTCTTCAATATTGTAGTAGGTAATACTTTAGTGAACAAATCTGTTAGATTGTCATTTGAACGAATTTATTGAACACCAATTTCATTTTTTTTTTTGTAATATATTAATGCACTTATTACATAAGATATGGTACTTTAGAACTAAAGATTTCTTTATTATCTTCTCTAACTAGAAAGAGTCAACATTCACGTTAAGTGATTGAACAATCATTGGATTATTTAATGAATGTGCTTTGTATATAAAATCATAAAATAACCTTTTGTGTATAAGTTAATTGATAAATAAAAATTTTTTTTGCCAAATGTTTAATTTGTAAACCGAGACAGAATTTTATTTTTCCAAATTTTTTTATCTCAAATTCCTTTTTCAAATAATATATTACTTTTTGAAGTTTTCAGGAATTACAATAATATTCAAATCATCAATATATGCTATAATTTTGGCAAATTCATATACAAAATTCCTCTATAGTATCGCTTTTATATTCTACTTTGAATAAGTATTCACTAAGGCGATTTTACCATATGATCCCAAATTGTTTTAATTCATACAAAAATCTTTGTAATTTAATTGAATAAATTTCTTGAGAACTTAAATTATGTTTTTCTAATATTTTAAATCCTTCAGGAATTTTCATATAAATATCATTATCAATTGAGTCATATAGATAAGTTGTGACTATATCCATTAGGTGCATATCAAGTCTTTCATACATTGCTATATTAATAAAATATTAAAATATTATTGCATCTACTACAGAAAAGTATGTATATCTATTCATAATTAATTTCAGATTTTTGTGAAAACCCGTGTGCAACAAGTTTTGTTTTGTATTTTATAATTTTTTTTTTAATTTCTTTTTTTCAAAAAAATCTATTTATATCTAACAGTTTCATATCTTATAGTGTTTGGACTACTGGTCTGAAAACCTACGCTTTTCAAAAGAATCTAATTTTGCTTGTATTATATATTTTCATTTTGGCCAATCAATTCTATTTCAATATTATTGAACATATCATGGTTCAATATCATCATTTTAATTCATAAAAATATGTTACCCTATATGCAAAATAGTAGCCAATAACCATTTCATTTTGATTTTATCTTTTTTTCATAACTAACATAATTTATCAATATCTCTTCATTTTTACTAATTCCAGGTATATGTACTTCTTCAGGAAGTGTATCTATATTAGTATTTGCTTTTTCAATAAAATTATCTTTATTATTTATTTATTTTTCTTTCAAGGACTTTTATCATTATAATCAATAGTTTTTCACGCTTCAAGCGTGCTTGAGATTCATTAATATTAATAAGTTGTCCTTCTTGGACGACAATACAAATTAAAATATTAACAGCTGTTAAATGAGATTTTGTTACTAGTTTTAGATCAGCAAGTGCATCCGGTAATTGATTTGCTAATTTTTGCAGATAAATTATTTTCTGAACTTCTTGTTCATAATTTTTTTTATAGGATTTAGATAATGATGAAGTATTTCATGTTATTATATTTCTCAACTTTTATTATCTCTCCCTAATGCTGGGAATATTATTTTATCAAATGACAATCTACAAATTGAGCAGTAAATACATTACCATTAATAACTCAAAATATTTAATTATTGAGGGAGATTTATATTCAACTTATATTTCTAACCTCTTTTGAGGACTCATCTTACTGCGTTGTGGTAGAGTAATTAGGATATATACCACACATTTAAAAATTCTTAGATGAAAAATATTTGGCTTTTGACAAAAAATCAATTAATTGATTTGAAAAATCTTTTAGTTCTTCAATAGATTCCCACGTGAATTTTCAATATTTTTTCCATTATTTTTAAATCAAGATGACTGAACTTGTCATACATTAATAAAAATATTTGGATATGTAAAATTCTAATTTACTATAAAATTCTCTTCAATTTCACTAATTTTTGTATAATACGAATGAGAAAATAACAGAAAATTTTTTCTTATATTTTTCTACCGAAATAATGCTTGTAATATGAAAGTATTTTTAATTAATCTCATTTACCGTCTCAATATGATATCCATTACTGCGAATATCTTTAAAACTTAATAAATTTCTATAAGATTTTGGAGAAAATAATGTATTATGTATAATAAATTTTGTTCCTCTTGTAATAATATATTAGCTTTTCTGTAGCTTTCAATTATTTTTTATTTTACTAAAAATAATTGTCTCACCCATTTTCAAATAAAAAAAATATTTGACTTTTTAAAAATTGTACGAGTTATCGTACTATTTATAATATATATATATATCAAAATCAATTCTCTCTTTCAATATATTCAAAAAAATTATTTGTCATGTCAACGTGAACAATATATTTATGATCATAATCAAAATCATCATTGTTAGAAAGAAAAATTATATTTATATTTTTTCTCTCTTTTTATGATGCTCGATAAATATCAATAAAATATTTTATCATACAACAAGTATGTATTATGACCCGAAAAATGGGCGTGACAGTCCTAGGATGTGGGTACAGTCAGTGACGATCAACACCCATAATAATCATATTCAACATTCAATTACATCCCTGATTCTATCTCACATAATAATAACTCATATATCAGTCTCATTTCAAGTCCAATATTAATAGAATATAATATGTATATTTACATACCAAAAATATTTATACTGCCATTATCATAAACCATTCATAATTACAAGCAATCCATAACTACAAACTATAAAGCTAAGCTAGAGTAAAACCAAAAGTACAAAAGTAATAAGTAATTACATATCCAAAATATACTGCAGGTTCCTCGAGAAAGAAATTGGAATCGTTTTACTACTCTGAACCTGAAAATATTAAACCACAAATTGGGTGAGTATAAAATACTCAGTGAACTCACTATATACCAAATTACATACAGAAAAAGTGATATGTATTAGGAATATAAAATTTAATAATCAAGGATCGAGGTTATACACACCAATGCTCACAAGGAAATAATTCAGGTGAACATAAATAAAACAATACCAATAAGATAACAATAAATATAACTGGGTTTCAACAGAAATCAAATGTAGGTACGTGTATGTATAAGACAAATATAAGGGGTCTGTAACTGTAGTCGAGATCCACTGTGTACATAAGGTGGGCCAGACCTTATGGCTGAGACAAGTCCCTTCCCAGCTAGGGTCCTGGACAATTAGCCCTGTCCAGTAGGCCATTGTGCACAATACTGATGGTTTTCCCCCCTACTACCCCATCAGTCGAGTAGTTCTGTCAAATACATACATATATGGTAACAAATACATTACAAGATATCAATAAACCAGTTTCTATATTCAGTATCCAATAATAAGACAGTATATAGTATTGACAGTTTGTGATTAAGAATATAAGGGTTTAACTGTCTATCGGTACGGTATCATTAACGGCTAATCAATAAATTCAAGAAAACAGGTATAAGTCAAGTATCAACATGTCAACCCATAGCCATTGCCATTGGCTAGCTAATGTCACTGGTGACAATGGCATTGGGCTTAGGCAATTAACATAAGATATCAAAGTTTCATTTAGGACTTTTATCGAACATATGGTGTGCATAGGTTTGAACATCATTTGGTGAGTAATGGGTGCATTATTGTCAAAGACCAAAGTACCAATAACAAGTCCACAATGCTAACAATTAAGTAGATTTAGCAATTCCAACAATTAATAACATCAATTGTATCAAAATGGCTTGGAAAAGAAAAGGAAAAACAAAGAAAAATATGGGCAAAATTTCAAATGGCCGTTCGGCCAACCATCAATTTACAAAGAAATATTCCAAAATTCATTCCAATGGTTTAGGCATGTAAATTGGCATATAGGAAGCTCACCTCAAAGCTTAAATCTCCAAAATGTCCACCAAATTCACCAATTGTGCTATAAGAGGCAAATAGCACAACTTTGTTCCAAACAATTTCTACAACAATATAATCATCAAATTAGGTTCTACTAATCACTAATAACCATAATTTAACTAATTTGTTAACTATCTAACTCTTAATTAAAAATGGGTATGAAACATAATCTATCTAGGGTTTCAAATTTGGGAAAAATAATTAAACTATGCTAATTGATGCAATTAAACAACTTAACTATTTTAAACAACATCTAAAACACCTAAATAACCCTTTAATCAAAACAAATTCATGACTTACATGGAGGGGAGATCTTGACCGAACACCAAAGGGAATTAATCCCAAGAATTTGCTAGCTTTCTTGATGAAATTGAGATGAAAAATGATTGATTTAGGTTTGATGCCAAGAATTTTTGTAATGACCCGGTTGTAATAAATTATTACAATAAATATTATCGATATGCCAAGATGTAGGTTTGATGCCAAGAAATTGAGATGGAAAATGATTGTTTTAGGTTTTATCTCAATCCCAGGAATTTTTGAGCTCCAACCGGGTCATTTTTGTGACACTTTCTTGAAAAATACCAGTGTTAATTATACCGCCCGGAGGTAATAATTTATGACCTGGTTGGAGCTAAAAAATTCCTGGGATTGAGATAAAACCTAAATCGGTCATTTTTCATCTCAATTTCTTGGCATCAAACCTAAATCTTGGCATATCGATAATATTTATTGTAATAATTTATGTGATCAATTTTCCTTTACACCATATCGATAATATTTATTGTAATAATCTTGTCTATCTGTCTTTCTTATTTCTGTGTAATTTTACCTTACATCTGGTGGTGATAAGTATTCTTATGATATTTCTTTATTCTTATGAAAATCATAATTAACGTATATTTACCTTTAAATTTTATAGTATTATTGTTATATATTATTACATTCATTTCAGGAAATGAGATAAAACCATTAGGATATGCTTCATGAATTTTTCAGTAACAACTTGTTATTTTATTCAGTTAAATATCAGAGTATTCACTTCAGGGAATGAAATTAAACAAGAAGGTATGAAATTAATTCATAACATTTTTACAATCTTTTTATTGATGTTACTACTGTAAGAGCGTATATTCGATATATGAAAAATATTAACACATCATTATTTGTAAATATTATCTACACATTAAGATTTAATTCTAACAAAAATCAATATATTTGAAATAAAAAAATAATTTTGCAATATCAAAATAAATAAATTCACTATCATTATCAGTACATGATTAAATTAAAAAATTTATAATAATTATTTTAATTTTTTTTTTCACTTATACTTTTATAAGATCACAAACATAAATTATTTTCTTTTATTTTAAATTATATTTTAACAAGTACAAAATATTATAATCTATAAAAAAATAAATATCAAAATTAGAGTAGAAAATTTTTGTGTTAGATGTAGATTGAAAAATAGAATGATAATGTATAAAAATAGAATTTACTAACTCAAATACCTGAATTAGAATATTATCAAGAGAAAAAACTTCAAACTTCAAATACTTGAATAAGAATATTAGCAAGAGAAATATTTTTAAATCTTTTGAATAAGAAAACTATCAAATGTGTCAAGAAAAGAATCGTGTTGATAACGTGTTATTAAAAATAAGAACAAGAACACAATAATATGAAATTAGAAGAGAGAATTTTCTATTATCTTCTTAGTGTCAGTTACAAAGTAATATAAACTTCTATTTATAGGGTTCCTCTTTACCATAGGTTATAATATATAAATCTACCATAAATTACAACATAAATTCACCATAAGTTACATCTTATAAATAGTATAATAAATCTAAATGTAACACACCAAATAAATACACCAAGTAATTGTATAGTGAGATATATAAAGGGACATATAAAATAATAGAGTAGCAAAAAAGATAAAAAGATATCCACAATAATCTATATATTTATAACATTAACTAATTAATAAAACAATTAAATAACAATTAAAATAATTAATTTAACAAATTAAATAAACAAATACGTAATTAAATAATAAACTAACTTATAAGATTTTAAAAGTAAATATTTATTTCTATAGAAAATAATATAAATCCAATAATATTTTTATATTCATTAAATATTTTTAAAATATTATAATTTCTCAATAAAAATATGAGTTTAAAAATAACTCAAAAATACTGGTGTTATATTGGGAATAATCCTTTTTGTTTTGTTTGAATATAATTTATATTTTTCATAATAAGATAATTATTTTATCAATGTTTTTATTTTTAATAATAAAATGATATTATAAATAGTTATCTCATTGATTCAGTTAAAATTAAATTTTTCGATTAAAGAATTAAAAAAAAAAACATTTATAGTTTGTTTTAAATTGAGCTAATTCATAGATTATTATTTTTTTATATTGGTATTTAAAATTAGGACAAATTATTAATTAATCCCTAAATTTTGACCTAAATAACGATTGAATCTCTATATTTTAAGAAATTAATGATAACATTCCTATTATTTCACTCTGTAAAACTATTTAATTATTTCGTTCATTTTTATCAGGGGTGTTCATAAACTATCCGACCCAATCCAATTAAACTTGTAGTTAAACTATGATTTATTAAGTGTCATGGGTTGGATTGATTCAAAAAATTTCAATCCACATTTTGTAGGTTAGGTTAAATGTTGCATATGTCAATCCCGCAACCCAATCCAACCGGCATTTATAGATATATATATAATCAACTCATACATGTCTATTTATCTCAAGTTAAAAAACTTAAATTAATTTGAATTTAATCCATTTACAATAAGTCCATATGCACAATAATATTAAACGTGTCAAGTGTTAATAAATATAACCTAATTTTTGAGACTATATATAAATTTACTGGAAAACTCTAACTTCAGGTATTTTACTTTTTATGGAGACATTGTCTCATAAAAATGTGCCTAATTATTAGTTTTTACATATTATTTAAAAAATAATTAATTACTATGAGATCCCTGTATTTTGGCTGATTATACTAAAAAGTCCTTATATTTTTAAAATTATACTAAAAAGTCTCTATATTTTGGTTTCGTTAAAATTCGAGGTCCTTCTATTATAAAATCTGCTAAATCTATGTAAAATGACCATAATACCCCTTATTTTCAATCTAATTTTCACTTACATGCCATCACTCTCAACCACATCAAAATTTCCATCTTCACCACCATCATACCACAACCACCACCACCACTACCAACCACTACCACCACCACCAACAACACTATAAACACAACCATAAACAAAGAAAACACAAAAAACAAATTTATCGTTTCAAAATTTAACGTGAAAGTTTGAATTCAAACGAAAAAAAAAAATTGATGGCAGAGGAGGAGCAAAAAAGAAACAAAAGTGGGAAGCCATGGCAGAGGGGGATCTAGTTTTTAATAACAACTAAATGCTTGCTCTAGAATGAGATTAAAAATCAAAAAATAAAAAGGCAATTTGAGATAAAAAAAAACAAAAACCCAAAGTTAGAAAACTCATTTCATCACCAAAATAAAAACCTACTATTGGAAACAAAAACCCATTTTCGCTCGTTGGCGATGGAGTAAAATGATTAAGCCAGAGAGGATTTTGGTTAGGCTACGGAGTGAGATGCGGCGTTGCGAGCGAAGGAGGATGTTGATATCCTTGTTGGCAACTCGATTCCCTTCAAGATCAAGAACATGCAATGAGCTACTTTGCTTTATCTTCTCCGGAATGACACCATTGAAAGAATTATCAGCCACCCTTAACTGTTCCAACCTAAACATAATTTCAATATCCGACGGAATCACGCCGAAAAATAAATTCCCAGATAAATTAACGCAGCGGAATAACAATGATAAAACGAAAATTCTATTACAATCCGTTGATTCGCGCACGAATACCAGAAAATAATCTTCTATAACCTGTTAATTTTAGAAATACCAGGAAATAGGCATCAACTTCATGTTTTCTAGGAAAACCGAAACTGGAAGAAAAGTAGGATTTTTTTTATTATTCGGTAAAAACTGTCTCTTACAAAATAAAACATGCATATTTATATGCTAAAAGAAGAACAAAACCCTAATGGGCTAATAGGCTTCGGCCCAAAATATAACAAAATAAAATAGTTCACAAATAGGCAAAAGAATGCGCCTAAAAACTTCAGAGGCTCTGTTCAGGCTTTAAACGACTGAATTTGGGGTCAAAACTGGACCGTGCTAGGTTTCCCAAGCATTGTTCTAGATCTCTAAATGAGATTCGAAACAAATACTCATGGGCCCCATGGCTCATCCTGTGCTGAAAGTTATAGCCTTTTAAAGGCGACATGCGCGAAAGACCCTATTTTGCTTCTTTAAAAACTGTAAAGCCCGCTCCTCTATCTGCTGGCCCGCATCATTCCCCCCTAGGTAGAGAAAATTTGCCCTCGAATTGGCAGCTACCTCGTCATCAGATGAGTCACCATGAAAAGGAATCAAGTGCTTGACGTTAAACACATCGACGGTGCGAATGTGACTAGGCAGCTTGAGTCGGTAGGCATTAGGATTAATCTTCTCAATAATCTCCACAGGACCAATCTTCTTAGTAGATAGCTTGTTGTAGTCCCCAAATGAGAAGTGCTCTTTGGTTAGAACAACCCAGACAAAATCACCTACCTTAAACTCTGCATGCTTGCGCTTTTTATCTGTATGTAGCTTATACTTAGAATTAGCTGCATTGAGGTTGTCATAAACTGTCTTGTGGACCTCCTGTAACTCATGCACAAAATCTGTAGCTTTCCCATGGAGCTTGGTGTTGCTGGCAAAAGCATCAAATCGAGTGGTCCACGGGGCTTTGTAGAATAAACCACTTGAAATGGGCTCAATCCAGTACTACGATTCACAGCATGGTTATGAGTAAATTTTGCCTGGCATAGCTTTTGATCCCACCCTTTGATATGTTCTCCAACCAAACACCGCAATAAATTTCCAAAGGATCTGTTGACAAGCTCTGTCTGCCCATCGGTTTGAGGGTGATAAGCACTACTGAAATTGAGCTGTGTGTTGACCATCTTCTACAGGCTATGCCAAAAATGGCTAAGGAACCGTGTATCCCTGTCAGAAACAATGGTTGTAGGCAACCCATGCAGACGGTACACCTCTCGAAAGAATAATTGGACAATATGAACAACATCTGTAGACTTCTTGCATGAAATAAAATGAACCATCTTAGAAAAACGATCAACAGCAACAAAGATGAAATCATTATCTCGCTGGGTTCGTGGCAATCCCAACACAAAATCCATGCTAATGTCAACCCACGGCTGTGAAGGGACTAGAAGTGGCATATACAATCCAGCATTGGTAGCAGCCCCTTTGGAAACTTGGCACACCTTACATCTCTGCACATATTTCTCCATCTCCTTGCCAATGCTAGGCTAATAATAGAAAGCCTGAACCAGGTGCAATATTCTGTCCATACCAACATGCCCTTTCCCATACAGTTCTTGAATAATTTGCAATCATAAGCTACAGTCAGGGATACATAATTGATTGCCCTTGAATAGAAATCCATCATGGACGAGAAAGTCTATTTTCTTTCCAACCTGTACATCTTGTAAAACTACAGAAAAATGAGGGCTAGTTTCAAGTAAGTCACGGAAAGAGTCAAGACCAGGAACTTGAACTCTCATGGACACCAGCAAATTGGTTCTACGACTCAAGGCATCTGCAACCCGATTTGTGACCCCAGCCTTGTGCTTCACCACATAGGTAAACCGCTCCAAATATGCAACCTATGGTGCATATCTCGAAGACACCTTATCCTGCTTCTATAAATGTCTTAAGGCATCATGATCAGTGTAGAGAACAAACTTTCTATGGAACAGGTAATGGCGCCAATGCTTCATAGCCTGCACAACGGCATAAAACTCCACATCGTAAGTGTTATAATTCAGTTTAGCACCAAACAGTTTCTCATTGAAGTACCCCACAGGTCTACCATTCTGACTTAGAATAGCTCCAATGCCAACCTTAGAAGCATATGTGTGTAGCTCAAAAGGTAGTGAGAAATATGGCAATACCAAAATTGGTGCAATAGTTAGGCGTTCCTTGATCACTTGGAAGGCCATCTTAGCTTCGACAGTCCACTCAAACTGTCTACCATTCATGCAATCTATGATTGGAGCCATGATACTGCTAAAGTGAGGGATGAAGCGCTTGTAAAAAAAAGCAAGACCATGAAAGCTCCGAACTTCAGTGATGGTCTTTGGAGTAGGCTGTTGCCTTAACGCTTCTATTTTTGAGTCATCAACCTGCAAGCCATCTCCTGAAACTACATATCCCAAAAGCAGAACCTTGAAAGCCATAAAAACACACTTCTTTGTCGCTGCATAAAATTTCTCCCTGGGAAGAACACTCAAAACTGCCCAAATATGCTACATGTGATCTTCTGGATTAGTACTGAAAATTAAAATGTCATCAAAGTATACAATGACAAAACTGACAATGAACAACCTCAACAACTGATTCATTACACGTATAAAAGTGCTAGAGGCATTAGATAGTCCAAAGAGCATTACCAACCACTCGTACAACCCCTCACGTGTTTTGAAAGCTGTTTTCCATTCATCTCTAGGTCGAATTCGAATCTGATGGTACCCACTCTTTAGATCCAGTTTGGTAAGTACAGTTGCACCACTAATATGATGAAGCAAATCATCCAACCGCGGAATAGGAAATTTGTACCTCACTGTGATCTTGTTAATGGATCTACTATCCACACACATCCTCCAAGAACCATCTTTCTTGGGCACCAATAGGGCTGGAACTGCCTAAGGACTCGTGCTCTCTCTGACGTGGCCCTTAGCTAAAAGCTCTTCCATTTGCCTACGCAACTCATCATGCTCTCTGGGACTCCTTCTGTAGTGGGGCCTATTAGGCAAAGCTGCTCTTGGCTCCAAATCAATGTGATGTTGTATATCACGCAAAGGAGGCAATCCATCGGGCAACTCCTCAGGAAACTTATCACTAAATTCAGCAAGTATAGAAGCCACCTCTTTTGGAATCCTTGCTGACTCTGTAATCTCTTTTCCAATCAACACAAAAACTGTTTTGGCACTCTGTATCTCCTCATCAAATTGTACTAATGACAACAGATTAGTACTGGTCCCTACAGGTGGGGTTTTAGCCACTGTTGGCTTACTAGGCACCAATACAATCTTGACACCCTCAAATACAAAGCTGTATGTATTAGCCCGCCCATCATGATTCACGCTCCTATCGTACTGCTATGGCCGCCCTAATAATAAATGGCATGCATCCATAGTTATCACATCACACCACACAACATCTTTATATCTTGCACCAATAGAAAACGTGACTAAGGCTCGTTTAGACACTGTTACCTGACCACCCTTCTTAAGCCATGAAAGCTTATACGAAGTTGGAAGTTGTTCTGTCTTGATATCTAATTTCCTCACTGCCTCCTCAGAAATAAAATTATCGCAGCTCCCTGTATCAATGACAAAACGACAGACCCTGCCTAGAATGGTGCAAGTAGATTGAAAAATATTTTTACGCAATCAGTCATCTTCGTCTGTAGCCTTAGGAGTTAAACAAGACCTCCTTACAACTAGGGCAGTTCTCATATCTCCCCCTACAAACTCTTAGTCTAAAGGCTCATCATCATACACTGGCAGTACTTCAAAAGCATTATGTTCTTCTTTATAGTCATCATTCTCAGCAAACAATACTTTTTTTCCAGCCTTCTTACATTCAGATTGCCTATGACCCACTTCCCCATATGCAAAACACATGCTACTGCTACTACTGGCTCCCCTATTAAACTAATTAGCACTCCTAGTAGTCTTAGTTACATTTCCACCTACACGATTCACCACAGAATTTCCAACAGAATTATTACTAGTGAGATTTAAGGAATTACCAAAACTGTTTGTTCGACGAGCCTGCTGCTTCTCGACCACAAGAGCCCTCTGGTGTGTAGCCGAAACAGAGACAACATCAAACATATTGACGGTGTCTTGAATCTAAGCCCGCAATCCTCTAATATACCGAGCCACCAACTAATCTTCTGTCTCATGAATCTCATTCTTGGCTATTAGTTGATAAAATTCAGTGGTATAATCATCCACTGATTTGGTTCCCTACCTCAGATTCTATAATCGCTGGTACATTATTCTCTGAAAATTATAAGGCAGAAACGTAGTCCGCAGGTGCTTCTTCATCTTCTCCCAGGAGGTTATCTTCAGTTTTCCCATCCTCTCATGTGACAGTTTTGCTTGATGCCACCAAGTCGACGCTCGACCTCGTAGTCTAGTTGTTGTTAAGGGAACTCGTTTGTTTTCAGGCACTCCCTTAAATTCGAACACCTTCTCCACCGTAGCTAGCCAATCCAGAAATTCCTCAGGTGCAAGGCTGCCATGAAACTCAAGAATTTCAGTTCGCATCCCAGCCTCCCAACGTCGCCTATCATCGTCTTCCTCAACAGGCCTATGATGCCTGCGAGGTGCCTCATCAACGTACTCCTCTTCTGTACTCAAATAGTCCTCATCACTGCCTGGATCACCACGACAATTCTGTTGACGATTTCGTCGCCCCTGATTGGCCCTAAGATGGGTCTCCATCAAGGCTTCCATTCTGTCAGTAATCTGCCCTAACATCTATTCAAATCGTTCCTCCATTCGTGCCACCCTTTGTTCTAGGTCATGCTCGTTCCCCTCATTAGGATGTTGCTGTTGTTGTCGTAGTGGAGGCATGGCTTTTTAAAGCGCAAGCTCTAATACCAACTGACGCAGTTGAATAACAATGATAAAATGGAAATTCTATTACAATCCATTAATTCGCGCACGAATATCAAAAAATAATCTTCTATAACCTGTTGATTTTAGAAATACCAAGAAATAGGCATCAATTTCGTGTTTTCTAGGAAAATCGAAATTGGAAGAAAAGTAGTTTTTTTTATTATTTGGCAAAAATTATCTCTTACAAAACAAAACACGCATATTTATATGCTAAAAGAAGAACAAAACCCTAGTGGGCTAATAGGCTTCGGCCCAAAATATAACAAAATAAAACAGTTCACAAATAGGCAAAAGAATGAGCCTAAAAACTTCAGAGGCTCCGTTCGGGCTTTAAACAGCTGAAATTGGGGTTAAAACTAGGTCGTGCTAAGTTCCCTAAGCATTGCTCTAGATCTCTGAACGAGATTCGAAACAAGTACTCATGGGCGCCGCGGCTCATCCTGTGCTGAAAGTTATAGCCTTTTAAAGGCGACCTGTGCGAAAGGCCCAATCTTGCTTCTCCTAAAACTGTAAAGCCCGCTCCTCTATCTGTTGGCCCGCATCATAAATCCAACATTGTCAAAGTAGCAACCTTAGTTAATCATAAAGGAAACACACCGCAAATCTAATTCCTTTGAAGATCCAAAACCTGCAAAATATTAAAATAATTCTCTGATTCAGGCCCAACAACATTCGTGAATATATTAAAACCCAGCTGCACAATCCTTAATGACGGCGAATAAACCGATACATTTCAAAACATGGAAGATAGAACTGAACCAATGAGGTTATTTTACGAGAGAGAAACTACTTGTAGTTGAGGAAGGCATATAGGATGAGTTGGGTTAAATGGGTGAGATTGGAGAGGGAAGGGAAGAGTGAATCAGCGAGTCCAGTAAATCAGAGAGACTGGTACCGAGAGTGAGAGCAGTAACTCAGTTGAGAGAGCAAGTGATAGGATATTTTTGTAGAAGAAGAAAGTGTTAAAGATGGGTATTTTTGGAATTAAAATAAAATAATTTAGTAAAAGTTGACTTTTTACCCATTGACTAACGAAAAAGTGTGAAATTTTTTATAGAATGACGTAATAGTATAACGGAACCAAAATGCAAGGACTTTTTAATATAATTTTAAAAACACATGAACTTTTTAGTATAATCGATCAAAATGCAAGGACTTCATAATAATTAACCCTTTAAAATTTTTAAAAAAAATCACCTTCATTATTTTTCTTATAAACCAAGAGAAAAAATTTACAATAAAATATTTTTAATTTAATAAAATAACAATTAGATTTATATTATTATAAAAAATTAATTATTCTAGAAAAAAAATAAATTAACAATGATTTCTAAATTTTTTATAAAATACTAATATATTTTAACTTTAATTAGTTTAGTTTCTGTAACACCCTAGAATACACCACAAATACCAATAATTTTTTTTTTTCAATTTTAATCCAAATATTTGAGGAAGTTCATCAATACAACTAGCTAAATTCTACAACGAATTTGAAAATATTAAACATTGACAAGTAAAATAATTATAGAACTAAAATAATGTTATGTGATGATGAAAAGAAAGAAAGGAAAAGTGAAAAAAAGTGATGGGAAAAAAAAAAAAAGAATGGCAAAATCATAAATAAGTGGAATGTCAAGGGAAAATTGGAAAATAGTTTGTCAAAAATTCAAAATCCTATCCAGGATAATATTAAATAAAATAATAGTAAAAAATAATCTTAAACACTCCCCACATTAATATTTGTAACTGAACATATTTTTTTTGTATTTCTTATCTTAATTTTTATACAGAATTTTACTAAACTATTTCTAAATTCCCATAAACTTTAAAATTCCTCAATAAATTATAAAGTTTCATTCATAAACTCTAATTTATTAAATTACTTATTTCATTAAAGATAAATTAAATTAAAATTGATGAATTAAAGAAAGATAAAAGTGCAGTAACAATTATTCCTATATTTGAAATCAATAAAAAAAAAAAATCAAGAATGACATTGTTGTAAATAAGGAAACTAAGCAAGGGCAATATGAAAATTACACTATTTTGGTGGGAACCATACCTAAATATCTTAAATTTACTAAAAGCTACCAAACTTCTCCATTTTAGTGTTGGCCGAAATTCACTTAGAGAATTCCTCTCAAATTTTCTTCATTTTCCAACAAAGTTCCAACAAGAAATCTAAGTTCTAAGGTAAAATTATTTTCTATATCTTCTAATTTGTCTATATAACTTGTAATTTTAAATGATTGTTGAGTTAAAATGAAGAATATGTAACAAGAAAAATAGAAAAACTAGGGTTTGATGTTGTAGAATTCTGAATTGGAATTTTCTGCATCTAGGTTAAATTTAGAACAGAAAGTGAAACCTCTGATTTTATGGTCTTAAGAAGTAAATTTGAAAAAGTTCAAAACATGAAAGTTGTAGCTTTATGTCTTAAATATATTTTTGAAAACATTTTGGTAAAATTTGAAGTGAGTAATAATATATTAAGCAAATACTAAGACTGACTCGATTGGAAAGCTCAACTGAAAATACTACTGTATTTTAGTATTTTAAGGATCTTATAATCTAAATTAGAGAAAGTATTAAACATAAAAAGTGTTCATTTATTTTTTATCTAAGATCTTGTAAAATATTTTTACCATTAGATAAGTGTGTTAAGAGTTGCAACCAGGTAAGTGCAACCTGCCCAGATGAAAGTTACATAACAGTAGGATCGAATTTAAATAATCACCATAAATCATATAGTGTTTGAATTAGTCTGAATTTTGGATATGTTAGAATTTCAGATGTCTAGTTTAATTAAAAAAAATAATTAAAGTAATTGGATACTTATAGCTCAAGAAAACAAAAATTGAATCAAGACTATCAGTAATGAATCCTAAAAGAAAACCTTAGATTTTAAAATTCTAAAATTTAGGGAAAATATGAATTTAGTTAAGTAATTAGAAGTCATACTAGTATACATTGTTAATATGATGTTTAATTTGATTGTAGTATAAAAAAAATAGAAAAGATGATGGGAATGACAAGATGAGCTTAAATGCTACTTGAAAACTTTGAAAGCCAAGTTAAAGAGTTTTGGTTAATTTAGCCATTGAGGTGAGTTGAATATATGTTATTTTACATGTATAAAATCTTAGATGAATTGTTGAAATCCATTTCTTTGTTTTGAGTTGAGTGGCCGAAACCTTCCTTTTAAAATTTCTTTGTATTTTCTTTGATTTTAGCCTAATTTTGTTACCTTTTCCTTGGATTATAAATGTGTTTGATATTGCCCTTGTGTTAATTATAATATAAGTTTGCTATAAAAATTTTGGGCTTTGTTAAACTTGCACCAAAACTTAACCAAAATGACCCTAAAGTTGTGCACACCAAGTGTTCGATAAAATGCTCTTTGAAAATTTCCATAGGCCTACCAAGTCAATGCCATCGTCACTAGCAACGTTGGCTAGCCAATTTTGCTAGCGCAACTGACCTTTGTTGACACTTTTGCACCTAATCCATACTTGATGTTTCATGTTATTTGGCATACCCTATAATGAATCTAAAACTTGTTTATTGAATTACATTGTCATTGAATGATTAATGAGTTACCAATGAGCCTGTTGATTTTTTTAATGGAACCTTATTGTTTTTATTGACTATTTGTTACTATATTTACTTTCCAATGCCTAATATATATGTTAGTATAGCAGAGCTACTATACTGATGGGATAGTGAGGGAAAAGCCATCGGCATTGTGCACAATGACTCACTGGACAGAGTATAATATCCTACCCCTAGCTAGGAAGGGATTTGTCCTAGCCGTAAGATCTGGCTCGCCTTATATAATTCATATGAGATTGATACATGATTGATATGTGACATGTATATGAGACCCTCTATATTTGTTATAAAAGCATGCCATGAGTTCCTTTAATTCATTGAACCTACATGAACTCCCAATGTCATTTATTGTTAACCTTAAATGTTCACCAATAATTGTCCTTTATTTATTTACAAGTTGGACATTTGGTATGCTATTTATGAACCCATCCATTGTTTATAACGTATCTATTGTTACTCACCAAACCCATTGTATAATAATATATATTTAACTCATTGAGTACTCACCCTGTTAATGGTCTATCATTTTCAGGTTCAGGAATAACGACAGGTTCCCAGTTTTCTTCTTCCGTGGAACCAACAGTGTTCTTTAGTAATATAATTATCTGTATTGTATTATGTTTATATTATGTAGTCGTTCCATGGTTTTGTATCTAAGCATAGTATTTAAGTGAACTTAATATATGACAATGTAATAACCCGAACGATTATAGTGGAAAACCCAAATCGGGTAGGAATTTTTTTAAATTCTCCAGGGAGCAATAACCGAAAATTTATCAAGGACAATGGAAAATAGACATTAGAGTGAATTATAGAATTTAAATGAGAA
>CANXYC013151224.1:0-11192 GCA_948193065.1 Aleurites moluccanus
CCCTGCAGAAATTCTCATCCAGACCAGCCTTCCTCAAATAGACACAACTCACCACATACTCAGAATTTTACCAAACCATTTTACAGAATTATAGCTAAGACATAGATTAACAACTTTCATATTTTACACCTTATCCAATTATGTCTTTAAGAGCAAGTAATGGTCAACACTGAATTCTGTTGCAGTTCTAAACAAAAGTTTCTGAAATTTTCAAACTTCTTATTTAAATTTAAAATTTTCCAAACAATTAAAATCAACAAATGCACTTCAAAATAGCGGATATTACAATTTTTATAAAGGTCAATGACTAATCTGAAACGATTTTTCTTAAGTGATCAAAGTGAAAAAATCCCTAAACTTTAGTGATTTAAAATGTTTTTTACCTTCAGCAATTTGGTTGGGCTCTCTAAACAAGTTTACCATACGCACATTCCAGTCGCAATCTATGAAGCTCCTGATATCATCAATCACGCTTTGATATGGGCTAGAGTTATTTGCTCTGTTATTGATCAGTAATACAAGAATGCAAATGTCCACTTCTATAATTAGATTAGTATATCCAAAGTGCCAAGCTAACTATAACCCACTTCTAATACCCCAAAGTTCAGTTTCAATCGCTGAGAAGCTCCCTAAATTTTGAGCAAACCCCTTAATCCAATTGTCTTTCTAGTCCCTAAAGAGTCCCCTCGCTCTAGCAATCTCACCATGACTCGTGGAAGCTCCATCTATATTGAGTTTCAACCAACCTAAAGGAGGGCAGTCCTAATGCACTTGAAATCCTCTTGGAACCCTTTAGAGACTTGCAAAATAGCCCCAATTATATAATTGCCCTTTTTTCCTTCAAAGACACTCATATTGAGCCATTTTCTCCCTAACTAGTAGGTAATTGCAAAGAAAGAGGCCATCGGATTTCATGAACATACCTCTGATTTTCCTTCAGGTTTGAACAAAGCCATTCTTCAAGACCATCATTAAAGAAATTATGCTAGTGTCGTGATGGAATCACACTAAACCACAGCTTATTCATAGCTCTATAATTTCGCATGCATGAATATAAATCTCTCAATAATTCTTGCAACATGGACATGAATCATCATCCACTATCTTTCTAGCTTGTCTCATTCCATTTGTGTAAAGGCAAATCATTTGCAAGGATCCAAATGAAGTTTCTAATCCGTTGGGCCCCTTTCTATTACCAAATTAGCTTTCATACTTTTTTTTTCTTGTAGCCCCCCAGTCACTCTAATCATTTTATAAGCGTTTTTAATCAAAAAACAATCATTAGGATTTAAGCCCCAAATGCAACGAGTCGGCCCTCTACCAGCAAAAGGAGGAATCATACTCATCAACTTCATCATTGTAGTATGGTATGCCCTATTTTGGAGTTTTTCCCAATCCTAGTCTCCATTTATACTTACAGACTCCGCCACATTCCATTCCTTTTCTTCTAGAGGGATAAAACAACATATTTGGTTTATGAGGGGTCCTTTGTTTCCAAGCCACCAATCTTCCCAAAACTTGGATGATTGACCATCACCTGTCAACTATTTAATACCATTCTTCAGGTTGCAACAAATGTGACAATTGCTCCTCCACAAAATTTATGTATTAGGCTTTTTAAATCAGAAAGGAAACTCCTCCTAACACCCAAGTATTTTCCCTTTAAAACATTAACCCACAACTCCTCGGTATTCTATAAAAGTGGCCACCCCAATTTAATAATAAATGCCTCATTAAAAGGAATAATTTACCTCAACCCCAATCCTCCAATATTTTTAGGAAGGCAAACTCGATCCCAAGAGAGAAGGTGAGGTTTTTTGTTGTTTTCCACATCCTCCCAAAAGTGGGCCATCTCTACAAAATCACCTTTAGAAAGCCCAAGTCAAAATGACCTCATCTTTTGGACTAAATTTCAAGCCAAGGCCAAACAGAATGCCAAAATCCTTATGACCGGTCATCCTTTTCCCAAAAATGGGGCATCCTACTAAAACTTCGATCACAAATCTGATGTGTTACCTTAACACCTTAACGGTGTAGGTCGACCTTTCACTGGTTTAAGGTACCCAATTCATCAAAGCATGCATACCTATATTAGACTTAGGATTCACTTCATAAATTGTCATCTTTACACTATAGTTGTTTAGGTCAATCTTTCTCTATTTCAAGGTATCCAGTCCATAAAAACATTCACAATTTTTACATCCCTAGACTATACTTAGGATGCACTTCTCAATGCAGCAAATCAAAACTTAACAGACCCTTGATTCAGATTTCATATCTTATATGCCTAGGTCATAGTTGGCATCAACATCAACATATAGCAGAAGCTAGGTTTTCCTTTTCTAAAATTGTTAGATAACCTTAGGTTTTGCATCTAACATGGTAATAACATTATTATTAGCATAGCATAGAGTTAGGATCCCTCATTTTGAGACCTATAGTAGAATTAGGTTTCTCCTTTTCTAAAGTCAACTATTTTAGGATTAGAATTTACATTTTCATCTGGCATCAGCATAAACCTATAGCAGAGTTAGGTTAACCATCCTAGAGCATCTTTAGGATTCATACTTTAAAACCTAAAGCAAAATTAGTTTTCTTTTTTCTAGAATCGGCCATCCTGGAGCATCCTTAGGATTTATATTTTCGAAACCTATAGCAGGGTTAGGTTTCTCATTTCTAAAGTCAACTATCCTGGGGCATCCTTAGGATTTATACTTTTTAACCTATAGCAAAGCTAGGTTTTTTCTTTTCCAAAGTCAACTATCCTAGGGCATCCTTAGGATTCACATATTAGATCTACTATAGTACCTTTTTTAAGGGCGGGCTTAGAAGAGTTTTTTTTAGACCTAAAGGCATTTTTAGGAATTTTTCCTCCTTAAGGGAAACCTTAGGAGCTTTTCATACCTTCCTAGGATATCCTTAGGATACCTCTCTAAAGGCAACCTTAGGAGCACATATATATATATGATGAGCTAAATTACTCCTCAAATGATTAAGGCCTCTTAAATATAATCCAATGATTGTTGGAATGGTTTGGGCTTTAATGGACTTGAGAAAATAAAGAGAAAATAGCATGTCAAGGCCAAGCCTTGACTTGGCAATAACCCTTCAATTCCTAACTCAATATGGATATTGCCTAGTGATAAATGAGCTTCAATGCTCTTAAGAATATGCAAAGAATATGTGGAAGAAGAAATAAGTAGAACCCTTCTTCCATGGATTTTACCTCTATTTATATGTACAGAGGTTACTATTGCAACGTGGTAGGGGTGTTACGTGTCCGTCCCTCATTAGATCACTATAAAACAAAGTGACTGCGTCAGCGGGTTCAAGGCCACCTTGTCAGCTTGTGTGATAAGTTATCAAATCTATTTGCCCCACATTGCTCTATATGAGATATCATGCATGGAAAATGATGGCCTAACTGTCAGGTTTAGGCTGCTACACTGCTCTAAGGCATTGTATTATATCATAAGCATTTATAAAGAGAGAGGTGATGTACGACTAATTTGTGATCCCTTGGTTCGCCTTTTAACTCTCTATCGAACATTCGTGGGTCGAACCCCCTTAGTAGGAAAAGGGTGAAGATGCCTCCCTCGCTTCTTACCGAGGCTCTATGCTTAGCCTTTGGCGAACCTAATCATCTTTTAGGTGAAGCTTCCTTTAGGCGAAGTTTCCAGATGGACATTGAATCCTCTAAAAGAGGCTTGCTTAATGAGCCGGATTTATCACTTTGGGCCCGACCCAAGTGCCTAGCTTTTATTCCTCATCAGTAGCCCCCTACTCCGCTGTAACTGAGGGACTTGAAAGTTAGAATGGCTTGTTATTCTACTTCTGTGAATATACACCCTTTTTGGAGAAGGTCGCGAGGCTAGACTTCACTTTGAGGAGTTGTCGAAGAAGCAAGCAAAACAGATCATCTAGCTTCGATAACAACTCAAGGCGAAGGAGGATATGATGAAGAGGCAGGAAGAGGCTGAGGCACAAATTATCTGGTTAACCGAGAAATTAATCAAGCAGACAGATGAGTTGAATGCTAAGGTTGAAAAGGCCAAGGCAGTGGAAGAAGCTTTCAAGGCTATAGAGACCCAGTCCAGTAAATTTAGAAGAGAGCTAGAGTGGAAATATAAAGAATGCGAGGATCTGGAGCAAACTCTTTGATCTTCTGTAGATGAAAGGTCTCACTTGGAAGGACTGTTGTAGACCCAAGCTAGGGATTTTACCCAGGAGATGGAGACCTTGGAGAAAAAAATGGCCCAAATTTTGCAGGAAAGAGATCAAATTAATGCTCCTGCCAAAAGGGTTTCTTACTACATGGAGTCGGAGAAGTTCCATCACCTTTTTGCACTTAAAGTCGCCACTGCTTTCTATAATGAGGCAGCCTCAGCTTGAGGACTTGCCTCCTAATCCATTATGATGCCTTTATATTTTTTTGTACTTTGAATTTTTGTATCTTCCTTTTTCTTTCTTTTTTTCTTTTTTTATATATATATTGTAATAGAAAAGATTCAATCAATAAAAGAGTTCAAGTTGTTCTCTCTTCCTCTGCTTTGCCTTTTTGCTCTGATCTTTGCTTTACGAGCATTCTCCTGGACCACTATTATGCAATGAATGACTAATGTCGAGCCATTATTTACTACTTGCTTCCCCCATCTCTACTACCTTCGCCTTGTTATTTGGCTTCTCGAGGCTTTCCCTTCACAAACCTCTTGAGTTGGCCCTGGCTAATAAACCTCTCAATTTCTTCTAGGTGTTAGCATTGATTTGTATTATGACCATAAGAATCATGGAAGTGACGATATTTGTCCCTCCTTAGTTGATTGGTGGGTGCTTTTAATGGTAGGGCCTCTTCCACATCTATTCATCCTTATAGGCAACAAACAACTCTAAGGGGGTCACTGTCAAGGGAGTGTATTGGTAACCCTCTTATCTCCAGCTAGCAATGAGAAGGCCATATATGCTCTCCTCCCTTTTGTCTTCTCTCATTTCTTTTCTCTTCTCTTCTTCATATTCCTTCTGCTGCTCTTGCCTTCCTTTTTATCATCTTTATATGGCTTTTGCTTGTTCACTATATCAGTCTCGCCCTCTTTTCTTCTCTCATTGGGTAACTGACTTAGAGCCATTGCATCATCCTACTTAATAAACTCTTGCACGAGGACTAATGCATCTTCCATTGTGCTGGGTGTATGATGGCGTGGGGCTTTAAAATATTCTCTACATGTAGTGCCATTTTCGAGTGCCTCTAATGATCGAGCCTGATCAAGGGGTATGATCTTTAACGTTTCCATGTTGAACTCAATAATATAGTCCCTTAAGGACTGACCCTTTTTCTATGTGACTGTCTTTAGGAAACAAGTCTTCCTTTCCACAAGTATGCTTACAGTGAACCTCTTGGCGAGCAACTCTGCTAGTTAGAGAAAATATTTGATACTATTTGATGCAAGCCATCAAACCACGGGGTGGCACATTCTTTCAAGGTACCTTCGAAAGCTTGACACAAAGCTTTATCATCTATAATTTGCAGCTCCACGGCATGCTTGTAATCAATTATATGCATCCTCGGATCTCCCATACCACTATACTTCTCCATCACCAGCGGTTTGAACTTCGAGGGCATTGTATATTCTTGGATTCTTATAACAAAAGAAAATTTTAGGTTCATGAGCGAACTACCTTCTTTCCTCTCCTTGCCCCTCCCCATTCGACCAAGTACTTACTTTATTTGTTCCTCCAGGCCGAAAGGCTCTTTTTCACTTGATAATCTTTCTTTATGAGAGGTCTCTTCATCAGACTGATTTGACTTCAAGTCTCCTCTTCTCGCTTGCTCTCTCCTTCTCAAACCAAATATAGATTCTCTGACCCTATCTGCCAGTCTTCCCCTACTCCTAAAATTAGTTTCACAATATTGAGTGGCTTCAAATATGGGTTCTAAATTTTTTCCTTGAACCGGACTTCTGGAAGGTATTGGTCTGTCATTAGGGTGTGGGCTCCTTCTCACCAACTAGCCTTCTTTATGAGGCATTCTTTCTTCTTCTTCTGCCCGCAAAGACTCCCTCATGTTCCCCTTGCCACATTTTGTCCGAGCGTTTTAGCAACTTCTCCATACAGAGTTAGGTTCCCTGGGCTAATCGTCCTAAATAAAAGTCTTTTTAAAGACTCCCTTATGTGAGCATCTATATCAAGCTCACTGGTGTTTGTAGGGGGTAAGTCATATGTAGAGGTGTGATTTGGTTTCTGTTGTGGGTTTAGGTTCAGAGAGGTTTGTGTCTAATCATTTGAATTCAAGTTTGAGGTAGAGGGTAGGTGAGTTGGTGTTTTAGACATTTTGAATGTAGTTGATGTCTCATATCTAAGCAAATAGTTTGTTATAATAGATTATAAATGTTATAATCCTCAAAGAAAGAAGAGAGTATTTAAGATACCATTTTGAAATAAATATTTTAGAAAACTTAATCAAACGTCCCACAGACAGTGACAATTTGATGAGCCAAATTACTCCTTAAATGATTATGGCCTCTTAAATATGATTCAATGATTGCTGGAGTGGTTTACACTTTAATGGACCTGAGAAAACAAAGAGAAAATAGCATGTAGGGGTCAAGTCTTGGCTTGGCAATAATCCTCTAATGCCTAAGTCAATAAGAATATTGCCTAGTGATAAATGAGTTTCGATGAGCTTAAGAATATGTAGAGAGTATGTGGAAGAAGAAAGAAGCAGAACCCTTCTTCCATGGAATTTACCTCTATTTATATGTATAGAGGTTACTGTTGTAACATGGTAGGGGCTCCACGTGTCAGTCCCTCATTGGACCACTGTAAAGAAAAGTGGTTGTGTCAGCGGATTTAGTACCACCTTGTCAACTTGTGTGATAAGTCATCAGATTTGCCTGCCCCACATTATTCTATGCGAGATATCATACATGGCAAATGATGGCTTGCTTGTCAGGTTTAAGCTGCGTCGCTCCAAGACGTAGTGTTATATCAGGAGTATTTAATGAAGAGAGAGGTGATGTACGGTTAGTTTGTGATCCCTTGGTTCACCCTTAGCTCTCTGTTGAACTTTCGTTTTAGTAGGAAAAGAGTGAAGATGTCTCCCTCGTTTCTTGCCGAGACCCTATGCTTAGTCTTTGATGAACCTAATCATCTTTTAGGCGAAACTTCCTTTAATCAAAGGTTTCAAGTGGACATTGAATCTTCTGATGGAGGCTTGTTTAATGAGTCGAATCTATCACTTTGTATCCGACCCAAAAGGCTTAGCTTTTATTCCTCATCAATATATATATATTACAAGAAGATCAAATTAAAAGTCTTATAACTTTAGATAGGGATGGACCTATGACCAGATTCAAGTGGGTTTGAGCCATTTTAGTAAAAAAATAATCCTATTAATTTATATAAAAAAAATTATTCGACCTATTAAAATTTAATTTTTTACATACTCGATCCACCCAGCATTAATTTTATGAAAAATTTTATATATATATAAGAAGTTTTAATTTTTGACTCATTTAAAATTAATTTTCTAACTTCATAAATAATTTTAGAGATAATTCTTGTACTAGTAGAACAAAGCTTCATTGATTGTTTTAATAAGAATGACTATGAAGTGAATTGGGAATTATTAAGTTTCATCAAGTAGAAGAAAAAAAATGATCGGGGCAAAAACGATATCTCATAAATTTTATGAAAAATAAGAGGTATAGCATTTGAGTTTCACAACCATAAAATGTTAACTAGTTATTAATCAAGCTATAGGGATGATATATGGATGGAAATAGGAAGATCACCATCATTTAATGAAGATAATTTATTTTTCCTCATAACTAATTACTTTTGCAAGAAGCAAATTGAGATCACCTAAATAAATAAAAAATAAACTAAGTTCCATTATATATAATAATAATTTAAGTAGGGTCTATTTAATTGTTCATGGAACAGGGTAAAGCTTGTTATTACACATACACTTATATAAAATTGGGCGTGTCTCTGCTGAGGCACATAGTGAGCTAACTATTACTAATTTACAAGGGGAACAAGACCCACAAGCATGGGAGCAATCAGGCAATCTTGAGCCCACAATTTGTAGTGGATGTGCCTTCTTTTGCTTCATTATTTCATATCTACTAGAAGTTGGTGCCACCATGGTGCTACCTTTTGCTCTTGGCCATGCAGGATCTTCCTGCTCAATATTACCTGTTCATAATACTATCAATTTATAACTGATATTATATATCATTAAATAACTGATATTTACATTCAATTTTAAGCTTAATTTTAATGGTGGAATATTTGTTTTATAATGTAACAGATTAAACATTAGGACTTACCATTTAGACTTTCTTTTAAAATTTAGAATGTATCAAAAATTTCTTATATATATAATGACTTACAGGAGGGTGCTAAGTTAACTAATTTAGAATGCTACCCACTTGGCTTTTTTTTTTTTTTTTTCATATGCTTATGAGCATTTTTTTTAATCAGTTTATGCAATAATCGAGATTAAATCTTCTATTCAAATAAATTTTCAGATAATAGTCTCTATACTTTATTTATGTATTAAAAAAATTATCTTTTGTCTACCAAACCTTAAAAATTGACTAATAAATTTTTTTACCAATAAAACTAAAACTTGAGATTCTATTCGCATATTTTTTTTCCTTTGGACTTTTGGTCATTCAAACAATCATTAATATACAATTTGAATTTGAATTTTCAAAATACATTGAATTTGATTTTATTTTTGAAAATATTATTATGACCGGAATTTTATAAATATATATTAACTAAATTTGTTATGCATTGGTAAAAAATAACCTTTTTTTAATTTATATTGGAAATTTTTTACCAGATTATATATCATATTAAAAAATTGGTGAAATTCTATTAGATTGTAGTAATATTAATTTTACTGAAACAAAATTAAAGTTTTTTTTTTTTGTGTGTGTGTGTGTGTTTAAACTATTAGATATCCAGTAGTCACATTAGACCCGATTAAATTCAAACTCGAGTTGGGTGGACTTATAAAAGGGCCGAAATTATTCAGCACTATTTTAAAATTAATTATTTTAACTAACTGTAATTATAACAGGAATTTAATTGGCGAAACTAAAAATTATTGACAAAATAATACATATTCAGAGTTCAAGTACTCATCTTATAATGCAATTAGTATTTTTTTTATTTCCTAATCCTTTGTTTTAGGAAAGTATAAATGAATAAAAATAAAGTAGAATGAAATATTAGAAAGTAGTTAGCATATACGTACGTGAATGAGGCCATTGATTTTGTCTAGCAAATGTAGAAGATGGAAAGAGAGGAGCAGCTAGAAATAATGCTAAAATATAGATTGAATTTTTCATTGCTTTTGGTTGATAAAGAGGGAAGCACAGCAAAGATACTAATAAGGGTGGTGAAAAATTAAAGTAATTGAAGTGTATCACAGGCCATATATGGGAACTGGGAATTGAAAGAATGAAAGAAACTCACATGAAAATGGTTAAACCCTCACATGGATTCCCTCTTCTTCACTCATTATTGCCTCCATGGATGTGTTACCATGCATACGCCATGTCATGTGCATTGTTGGCCATGCTTGAATGAAAACGATCCAAGTTACTTGTACTAAACTCGAGTTCAGCTCTTTAAAAAATTTAATCAAGTTCATTTATTAATTGAAAGAAAATAATTCTAATAAAATTTAAGCTCAATTACCTTGTTTATGCATTTTGACTAGAAAATTTCTCAATATTTCATAAAATTTATTACAAAATATAACTTAATTAATCTATTATTTTACCTATATTTAGATATATCAGTTGAACTAATCAATCAATATTTCAAATTTTTTTCAAATGTTGTAAAAAATTTATGGTAGATCATATTTAAATTTTAATAGTGAGTGTTTGGATCTCAATTAAGAATTCAAAATCTGGAGAAAACAATTTAGCCGATTAGATTTTTAATTTAAAATAATTTATTTAAGTATTTGACAATAAAAATAAATAATAAATTTTCAATTCAATTAAATTTTTTATAAGTATCAAAACCTAATTTATTTCAAAAAAAAATTAATATAAATATTTTTTAAAATAATAATTTTTTTATTGCTAAAAAAACATTTTTCTCATAATCACTTTCAAATAACTATTTTACATAACAAATATGGATTTTATGACCAAATATTTGGGCTTTCTATAGCTAGAAGACCACAAACATTAACATACTTCTTACAATCTCATGGGCAGAAAAGTGGGCTCAATGTTTTGTCAGCTGTTTTCTACACTAAACTAGTCCTAGCTTGCTTGTTACCACTTGGACAAATAAAAAAAAGAATTGGGAAGAAAAGACAAGGAGATTGAGCATGAAATTATTAATTGGCATCCAAATAAAAGTTTAATTATTTCACTTTAGACCTCATTTAGAATTGAGTTTTAACCTTCTTTTAAGAAGGTTATTTTTATATTTAATTACTTTTAAAAAATTATGATTTGAGAAAAAGTTTTAAAAAATTGAGCTTTTTAAAAATCATGATTTATTGAGCCCTATACAATCTAAAAGAAGTTTATTAAAAGTTTCTACCTTGGTATCAAACACACACTATAGTAAGCTAAATAATTTTAATCAGCATTGTACATGAAATCAAGTCTAGAATTCACCAATACCCCCTCTTAGGAGCTTTCAGCTACAAGCTACAAGTTCTATAGTTTGTTTATATATGCACTCAATGAAGATTAAGAAATTATGCATTTCACTTTAAGGGTTAGCCTTATTTGAAAGTGGTTAACTTTTTGATATTATTGATTAGGGTACTAATCTTGAGATAATTAAGTTATAAGAAAAATATATAAAAAAAAAATCTTATTTATATAAAATATATAAATTTATCTCATATATTAAATCAATAAGTGATGAAATATTTTAATCAATATAATTTTTTTCATACCAGATAAAAAAAAGGGAGGATTTTTTCTTATAATTAATAAAATTCAAAGCATTACTTTGTGGTTGGTGTTAGAATCATGCAGGACTAGAAATGCATTTATATATTATGAGATAAATGAACTTTTTTTTTTTTTAATGTGTCTATGGGATCAAATTATGGTAGCCAAAGCGATCAATATTCCCTTCCCCTTATACCACCAGAATATATATATTTATATATATTTATATATATGTATATATATATAGTTATA